>OX393566.1:24241863-24300409 GCA_947652115.1 Blastomussa wellsi | reverse complement strand
GGACCATCCGTCATGAGCTTGAGAACTGTCTTGGCATACTCGTATGTCTGAGATTCTGATGGAGCACCAGAGTACTCGCCATAATTTGCAAGCTCCGATGCACCACCCAAGTCACATACAGTGTCACTGAATTGAAATAAGCACAGGCCACAAAAACAATTATTACTTCTTTGTCAGATACAACGTCCAATGCACTTACCATGACAATACAATCAATTTTGTCTCTCATTATCCCTTCTCAAACTTAATAATAATTCATCAAGTTAAAATAAAGGAAATCAGAACCGTGACCATGGTTTGAAATATTCTAGGAATGTCGATTGTATAGTGACCAATCACAATAAATTTCAGGACACATGGACAAACCTCAAAACTGCAAACTGATTACTGTTGCTGGCAGTTTGCGGTTAAGTTTTCTCACACCTGATTGACTCTTTCCTTGTAACAGAATAACATTCCATAAATATTTCTGGTGTTCATGGTTTTCTTAGTTTCACAGTAATTTGCATAGATTTTCCAGATTTTATTTCTTTGCTTTCTCCGTAGTTTTAGATTTGATTGAGAAGATATACCAGACACTCGAGAAAGTGTTTCATCACATTTCTAAAGACTTCAAAGTTCATCAAAAATAATCTGCTGTGAGTCGTATTTTCAACTCCCTTAGTTTTGACAGTAAGAAACAGACTAAATGGCCTTCTAGAGTATTGAGCGATTCGCAGGTAAATATAAATTCATTTCTTAATCGACATTGTTCTTGGCGTCGCCGTCCTGGTTTCTTAAACTCCCTATTATTACATCCAACCCGTACCTGTACACTACAGATGCCCCTCCTCCAGCCACCATGGTCCATATGCGACCTTTGCTGTTCAGGATTGTTAGCTTTAGAGATGCACCACTCTTGGCATCTAATTCAGCAATGTATGCTTCCTAAAATTTACACAAACAAACACATAGGAAAATCAAATCAACCTTTTTCACTTAGTTCATAAATTTAACAAAACAGATACCAACTTTTTCATCTTTGCTTAAAATAAATGATTTCATATACTCTACAAATTGTTATGTATGCATGGTTATCATGCATACAGGCATGCATGCAGGAAAATGCCAGGCAATCATGTGCCTTGAAACATAATTATGTATTTTATATTCTCCTGGGTGGAGAGAGGCACTTGAATATGAGAGTAAAGTGTCTTGCGCACTGCAAAAACAGTGCCCCAGTCAGGGATCAAATTCGGACCGCTTGACCTGGAGTACAGCATGCCAACCATTCAACCACTGTGCCTCCCCATGTAGGGAGCTGACCTCTAAATAAGGGAGGGGTAGGAAAGGGTATAGGCTGTATAATGACAGTACCTCGGGATATGCCTCTCTACCAAATGGAGGTGGGAAGTCAACAGCTCCCCATTTTGTTTTACATATGAACTCTGCAGTTTGATCCAACTTGGCAGCAAGATCAAGAACATGGACAGACTCGCCAACAACCACTGAAACAGAACAAAAAGCGAGACAAGTTCACTGCACTAAGATGCTGTGTTGTTATGATAAGTGAGAGGGGTTTCAAATTCTTCCAGTCTTGCAAATGCGTTTTGTTACCCATTAAATGGGTAACAAAATGCAAGAAATTTTCTTACGGCAGGGGTTTCAAAATGTTTTGAAGTAGGCGTCATCAAGTGAAAGAGTAGGCGGTTGTTATAAGTGAGCTTTTTGTGAAAACATGTCATATCTATCAGCACTCATAACTCTGATATGAATTTCTAGAAACACAGCTTTCAAACAGTCAGAGAAAAACCTTCTAGATGCACTAGAGTCACTTAAGTGATTGCGGGGGGGGGGGGGGGGGTAGGTAAAGCCTCGTGCCTAGTGGCCCATACTGCCGGAGCTTATCCCGGTTTCAGTAGCATTAAGCAGCTAGGAATATTTCTACTCCCCCCTAGATGGGATGCTAGTCCATCGCAGGGTTACCCCCAGCATTTTATTGCCGGTACCCATTTATACACCTGGGTGGAGAGAGGCACTGTGAAAGTAAAGTGTCTTGCCCAAGAACACAAAGCAGTGACCCGGCCAGAGCTCGAACCCGGACCGTCCGATCCGGAGTCCAGCGCACTAACCATTAGGCCACTGCGCCTCCCACTAAGTGATTGTAGTGTGACTAAAAACATGAGAAAAATATGGTATACAAATACGTATCAAACTGATATAGATTTATAATTTTATATTTAACCATACCAAGCGGATTTATTTCAAGGTATGTGAAGTACAGATCAGTATAAAGTAGAAACAAGTCGCAAATGAATGCAGCAAGCAATCTGTGAAGAGAAAGACACAATCATTAATTAAATCAAGTACCGGTAATAAAATACCTGAGACTCCATCTGAAAAGAAGCACCAAATAAGTAAGTACTTGTAGCTACAGTTAAATCTGACTCTTAAGAGGGACATCACTTAAGTGGCTAATATTTAATGATTAAAAATGAGTGAAAAATGGCATGCAGAGTGCAACACCAGTTGGCTGTCTTGCATGGCATAATAAAAACAGTTAGTTTAATATCTTAAAACTCTCACATACTTTTTCTTTTGTTGTGGAACATTTTGCATGAGTCTTTTCTCAATCAATTCAACTGTAACTTTGTCTTCAAGGCCAACTTCTAGTTTAACAGCCTGGAAGAAAAATATTTGAAAACGAATCAAATCAAAACTATTAATTAATATATTACAAGAGATTATTCAAAATCACCAAAATATGTGCTAACAATGTGCAATGTGTGAACAAAATTGCAGGGGTTTCATTAAGTTTTAGTGTAGGAGGTCAGTAGGGTTTTTCAGCCAGGCCTTTTTGTTTTTCCTATAAAAGAAAGTAAGTAGAGAAGAAAACAAACAGCCAGGCTAAGTCTTGTTCACAGCCAGTCAATTTGCCCGGTGTCTGGCCCTTAATGAACCCCCTTAAACTAATGGATCTTTAGTTAAAAAGCCTGGAAAACCATGAAAAAATGAAGAATATCTGTCAATATTTAACAACTAGACTACAAGCCCAAGTTTTCTATGAGCAAATAGTCAACGAGGCGCAGCCAAGTTGACTATCGCTCATAGAAAACGAGGGCGAATAGTCTAATTGTTTTAGTAGAAACTCTAAAGCCAACAGTTTATGTATTTTTAAGCCAAAATTCAAGAAAAATCTTGCCTTCGAAGAGCAACATGCCCCGATCGTTTTCTATCGGTGAATAGAAAACAGTCGGAGAACAAATCAGATTCAAGGATTTCCAATAGAACACAGTTGAGTTTCTACTAATAATATAATATATAATATTATCATATTTGACACTGAGTACACTTAACTGGCAGTGGTATGTTACATCAAAGTTTCTCAAAATAGAAATACTTTACCTTGCTGTCGACATCTCCAATTTCCACTCCACCCTCATGATGGAACAGAATAGCATCACAGTCTCGTTGGGCATAGATGCAAACATAAAATTCTTCATTCTGAAATCAAGTAATAGTGAGAATAATTTTAACAATAATTTAACAATAGTATAAATACATCGTATGAACCAAACACGAAGCTGAACTTGGAGAATCTTAACAATAGGTCCACACAGAAATAACAGGATATCACAGCTTAACAAACTCAGGCCATTGACTCAAGATGAAGTGTCAGCTGGCAGCACTTAGTAGTTAACATTTCAAAATAAAGACACAAGTAATTATTTTGACATATATACTTTAAAATAAAAAATTTTGCCGGGATAAAATATATCAAAAACCATTAGCTTTCGGGAACCTTTAAGGAAAAAAAAACTAAAAATTTGGATAATTTATGATAAGTTGATCTGTGCTATAATAACGGTATCAAACAATTGCCCAGTCATTGGTGAACAAGTTCTGGTTATTTTCTTGACGTT
Source organism: Blastomussa wellsi (assembly GCA_947652115.1). Taxonomy (NCBI): domain Eukaryota; kingdom Metazoa; phylum Cnidaria; class Anthozoa; order Scleractinia; family Plerogyridae; genus Blastomussa; species Blastomussa wellsi. The sequence goes on along the minus strand of OX393566.1, from coordinate 24,296,507 downwards.
ACTGGTTACCATGGCAATGGCATAACCTGTTAAAAAGACCCTTAATTTTAGCTTTAAGTGCATATAACTAAAAAAAAGCTTGGTGCTTATTATTGAACTTTGATCAGCATTGTTAAGAAAGAACTTTTTGTTGAAGATAAAATATGAGCGAAAGATCTGTATTCTCTACTTGCACAAATCCCATAATACACCTCTTTTACCCCCCAAAATTTTGCATAATCATTGTTTGCAATTTCTCCTGAGACATGAAGATGTCCCAAGGGAAATCTAAAACAATGCCTATGCAATTTTTTTGGGGGGTAGAAGCGGTGTATTATGGTATTGTGCAAGTAGACAATGGGTGTTTATAATCATGGTGAGCCAATCGATGAGCCATTGTAAAGCCTATACAGATCGGACACAAATATTTTATCGTACTTGTGAAATGAAACAATAAATTGTTTGCGTAGTATTGTTTTTTGATTCCATCGTGTTTTGCATTTTAATCAGTGGAGACCTGCATCAAAAGTTAATTCTACTGCTGATTTGTATTGGGGTTTACAGAGCATTCATGCGACCTAAATAGTACCTTTTCATTGGATCTATTCCTTTTGAATTATTAATGAATTTTAAAAGGAAAGTTAAAAATTCTCAAAGTGGTTTCAGAGCTGCCTTAACAAAAATTAAGGTGGCTCTAGGGTTCTACACAACTGTATGTTGTACCTGTTTGTGAGGAACAAATGGTTCAATAATGAATCTTTTTAGAGGTCCACTTGCAGTCCCAACCTGTCAATAAAAATAATGGCCATTTGTTGGAAAACTTTTCTTCTCATCAACTGCAGTCAGATAATAGGTCATTTCCAAGTTCTCTTTTGCCTGTTTCAAAACGAGTCTAGGTGCGAAACCATTCATATGAAAATTATGAATTTTACCTCCTCATAGTTCACACTTAGACTCATTTTAAAACAGAGGGAAAAGGGAATTTGGAAATGGCCTATTATAGTGAATTTTTAAGGACTGAATGTATGATAACTGACCTGAATATCTTTGCCCATTCTCTCATCAATCCATTTCTTAGCTTCTTGTAAATTGACATTAACCTTCATGAGACCTAGCTTGCCTCTGCGCTTTATAAGCTGATCTGGTTTTACAACAAGTTTCTGAAAATTTACGAAATAAAGTTCAAAATTGGCATTATTGACATCTAAATACTCTTTTCACCCTTCCTTACAATTAGTCAGTTGATTAAACTTTATTTTTCATTATAATGATTGATGTCTGGTAAAATCTATTACTAGCTTGGCAAACAAGCAAATGTGCAAGTTTGGTTACAGGATTGATAATTTTTTATTCAAATGTGGACAATTCACGGCTGATGGTTGAAAGCAATGAAATATATTAATTTTAATTTTTATTGGTACATGTGTTGATATCCCTTTGATATTGTTCATGAGAATTTGCCTCTACTTCTCTAGTTGAGTTGGTTTTGAGACGTTTATTTAGTCTGTCAAGTCTGCACATGATTGCTTCATTTCACTTCTCATGTTTCAGATTAGCTTCCAATTCATAAATATTTTCTCTAAATTTTCCAGACAATTATTGTTAAGTTCACGATCACCAGTCATGAAATGAGCAACCCTGAAAAATTTTGAGTGGAATATTTTCTGAAATATGACAGGAATTGTCAGACTTCTAGTTGAATTAAACATACCTAACTGCCTAAAACACCTGCTCAACTAAATCCTGGGTGTTTCCCTACCAGTCATTTTTGTTGTTTTTGAAACCAAAAAAATTAATGTTAGTAGAATTTTTAAAAATGCTCTTTCAATTGCCATTTTAACAGTGTCGTCCGACAGATCCAAATTTTCATGTTTTCCAAAAAAAAAACATTGAGGAAGGCAATTTGACCCAGTGAAACATTTTTTCCTTTAATTTTAATCTGGAATGTAGACATTATTTCCAGTTTTAACTTGAACTACAGAGATAACATGTCACTCTTCCATAAGGGAGGTGCTCTGCCCATGTGGGAGGAAAATATGTGCTATTTGAAATACTTTTCTTTTTGGAGGGGAAGGGAGGGGGGGTTTCTTTTCCGACTGACTGACCCAAAATAAGGAAACATGTTCGACAATACACAAAAATAAAATGGGAATGGCCCAAAACAACTTTTAAAGTATTAACCAGTTTTGCCCCTAACAGCCGGCAGCCGGAAATGTTTTCAGGGTACACGACAAATCAGCTGTTGTAACCTTGAATGACCTTGAGGCTGCCATGCCACCTACAACTGATCAATCAACATGGCCTTTCAAATAGTGAAGATTTGGTGAAATTCAAAACAAAAATATCGCCTCAGAAAAATATTTCGCTGAAATAAAACTTCTACGATATAAAAATAAAATAATTTTGCTAAGTAAGCTTTAAGTTTAAACTTCTAAAAACTAAACAAATAAAGGCACGAGAAATAGATGAAGCTGAATGTTCGCCTGCAACAGGAAAACTAATGGTATTTCCAAGTATCTCACCTCGCTTGTAATCCATGGATTTTCCTGAGCGATCTCGTCCCAGTTTGAGTCATGTACAAATACAGCAAATTTGTTCTTTACGTAGCAAGTGTTTTGAAAGCATTTTGCAAGAAGAGACTTGCCGTCTGTTTCATAGATAGCCTTTGCCGACATCTTCGTAAATGAGGAACAGTGACACGAGAATTGAACGGTTTACGTGTGTAGAAGAACCACAACAAAATGTTGAACCAGCGTTTATTTTGGAGATCTCGCTCAATGCATCATAGCACATTCGAAAGAATGCGCGGACATATGTAAACGTTGCCTCATTTGCATGTTAGCCATGTGGCAGACGACTCGCGTGACACATGTACAGGCGTGACGACCACGTGAACACTGACGCGCGGACAAAAACTTCGCTTCTGGGTGGAAAAAGTTTTGGTGAACGTACTCCTGAAAAATATCCATTCTTGTGAATTGAATGATTTTGTGTAAAAAAAATTGTGTACTAGAATGCAATTCTATGTCATGCGAATTATTCGCCGGAGGTGAAGTGAATATTGTTGAAATAAATGTTTTTTTTGTACAATTTTCGAACGTGAATAACAAGAGCTGCAAAATCAAGAAGTTAAACGTGGAAACAGAAAACACAAGTGCTGGCTTGAAAAAAATATAGACAAGCCTTCATTTGGCGCTAAATTTTCCGCAGACATTAGAAGTGACCAGTTTTCCGAGAGCGATGCTCGAGGAAACTGTGAGCTTCGTGGAACAGATATAATGTCCAAGGCCATTTTTCACACGAGGACGTTCATTTTTGAGAAGTTTTCCTCAAAGCTTTATAATGTCAAAGAAATAACTTTAGCGTTCTATTCAGTTTAATAATTTAATCGTGATGAAAACTAAACGTGCGAACGTAAATCGCGAAGCCATAAAGTGGCGAAGACTAGTGCAGTAGTGGATATATGCTGAGCTTATCGACCAATCAAAACGTCCCATTTTTGCATCTACCTCTGGATGTTGTACCATGTCTGACAGATAACGTAATGTGGGTTGTAGTCACTGGAACTTTCGGCGTAGCCTGAAATTTCTTGGGGGGTACTACCTTAAATTCCGGATATGTGTGTGCCGCGAAGGTTCTTAAACCCTAAACCTATTTAAGGACAGAGAAAAGGGAATTTGATATCCTATTTACGGCAAAAATCCGAGAGCTGACACGCTATCCAAGGCGAAAACGAAAACTAAGAAAGGTACGAACAGCTCAACTGTTTCGTTCCTGTAACGTTAATAATCTTACATACTGTAACGGATTGTTTAGTTTAAACAAACCGTTTCTCTTTCGTTAAAGCTTCTCGTTTTTGCCTGTGGAAGAGACTGCCAAAGGCAAGCGCTTTGCCCAAGAACGCAACGCAACCCGGATCGCTCCGGAGTCCATTACGTCATGACTGTGTCTTTCAAGGCTGACAAGGTTTGTTTACACCGAACGGTTTAGCTAGGTGGTGACTAGTTGGTGTTATTTTTCAGCGGCCGGGCTTGAATAGGATGTAGCTACTAAACGAAAACAAACACATCAAACGCCTCCATTCAGTTTATTGTCAGGCAACTTAGAAACTTTAGTGTTCGATTAGTACTAGTACTAAATCAAAGTATCAAAAGCTTGCACCTGAAAAAAGGTACCGTGGAAAGAACATTTAATTTAAAAGAGCTACGTCACGGAAACTGGCAAGCATTTTCAAGTTTGTCGTTTGAAATCGGTCTATATCGTTGTCATTTGAAACAATCCTTGTATAATTTCAGCATTTTATTATCTCGTTGGTGTTTTTCGGCATTAGAAAACTCTTACTTTTAGATTTCCTTCAAACTGAAAGTAAATGGGAAGATGACTTCAAATGCCGTGACACTGCTCCTTTAATGCAAAAAAGTGACTCTCTTTTCTATTAAAACTCAAAGTTAATCCGGTTGGAGGCAACTAAGTGCCCACTGTAGTTCGGAAAACAAAAACCTCTCAAAATTTTGTCAAAAATGAAAACACCAGTTTTCAAGACATGTTTTCAATCGATGTTGCAAAGCAGAACCGATCCGACACTCCGTTCACTATTTTCATAATATAGTTCATATATATTATTATAAATAACTGATCTTCTTGTGGTCCAGCCACATTGATATCTTTACACTTGTGTATGAAAGTCCAGCTTTCCTGCTCTCATGGCTTCTTTGTGAGACCGCAGAAGCTCAAAGATCGCTTCCACGTCGGCTGAAAGTTTAGTTTCAAGCCTTACCAAACAAGAAGACAAATTCTCTAGTTTATTTTCCATCACACTGAGTGACTTACAACAGTCTCTGCAGACAGGCTTGTCGTTCTCTTGTGTTTGTAACTCAGAAGGGAGACTCAAAACATCTTCCTCTCTCGCTACACTTCCAACATCTTTGGAAGGAATTGAAGTTCTAATTTCTCTTTCGCCATTCGGATATCTTCCGTGTTCGGCTACATAAGGTAGTAAATAGGATTCTTGAGAAGAATGTTCGGTTTTCAATAGTAAACGTTCATCTCTTCGATGTACGTGATTTGACGGTAGATTCAGGGAGGTCGGTCTTGGTCGAATTCCGCTAGTCCCCAATTCCACCGGTCCATTCAATGAATTTCTAACATTCGATGTTTCCTGCTGTGTGAACATTGTGGCCGAGTCATTTGGAGAGATTGGTGACTGATCTACCGGTGTGTTGACATTGACGAAGCCGTTGTTAAGCTTTTTTGCATCGAGGAAGTCCTGAATTAAAAAAAAACATTCATTCATAATTAATTAAGGACTCATACTGGTTCTCAGGCCGCGGATTATCCCACAGCTTTCGTCAATGGTAACATGACATCCTCTTGTAACGTAAAAGAAGGCTGAATAATGTCGAAAGTTTCCCTCTACTACGGCAAAGAAAAAAATAACATCACTGTAGCATAAAATGGAGCAGGGGAGCTATAAAACTTGTGCACGCATTGCCTGCCTATGATGATATTGCGCAGGAATAAGCGTTCTTGCGTTAACGGGAGGGAAAGAAGAAAAAGAGGATGGGTCCTCCCCAATTTTCGCACGCCCAAATTGTAGAAAATTCTTCAACCGTATACGGGAACGCTTGATTCACAGGTTAACTTGCTTTTAACCTCGCTGACGAGTAAAGAGCACGTCCTGTCTTTGGTCAAACAATGTCGTTTGTTGTAAAAAAAAAACGCAACCACTTCTTGAGAAATTTTGAGCCGTTTCATCGCTAAGCTACGTAAGAGTTTAGTTTTGTCCTTTGCACGCGTTGAATCGCTTGTGACGCCACGCGGTTAGACTGCAAGCAGTATTTTTCTTTTCCTTCCGTGCGACGGGAAAATACGAATGCGCACGATACGAACCAAGCAGTGAGCGGCGAAGCTCTCCCCAACTCCGCCCTTCACTCCTGGTTTTTCCTCTTTCTCGCACATTTTTCATCGCCCGTCGTATCTCAGGAACAAAAACCGACTGCTCGCAGTCTACCGGGCAGTAAAAACGTTTAGTGACGGACCCTTCCCGCGTAGTCTCCGCGCAAGTTGTACGTGACTTCAAGATCCTTGATGAAGTTCTCTTTGAACAGCGGATACTGTTTTAGGATGTGAAGCACGTCTTCTCGTGTTATCATGCGCAGTTCACAGTACGTTAATGCCCGGATACTGGCATTAGAGTTCACTACAGGCCTGTCGGGATCGATGGCAAAGTTTTCACCAAACGAGTCACCTTTTCCTTCGAAAAACAAGACAGAAAAATGAAGATTAATGAGGCGAACTGAAGCTATCAGGTGACAGAAACGAAAAAGATAAGTATTCTGTCTTCAAACGATTTATTTAGCGATACAACTTGAAAACGTGCACCTCTTATGATTATAAAAGCATGAACTCTTTTCAGTGACTAAGACATTCAAAACTAAACCATTTTCGTTTCGAAACATGTACAGCATCAATCCTAGCCGGTTTCCAGGTGATCGACCGGCATTTGAAACAGCAAGAAGGGCGGGTCACCCACCACCTTTCGGAACGAGTCGAGTTATTTGATACAACATTAGTCAATATATAAATACAACAGGCGATAACAATGCCCCTATAGCTCCGCAAAGCGACAGAGGTAGTGTTTATAACTATGAAAATAGAGGTCACAGACAGGTAGTGGGTGTCGTTTGCTGAGAAGAACGGTGGGATGAAAAAAGGTGGCGAGAACCTGTGAAAGAACTAAAAGGAGAGATAACTTACCTAAAATGGCCATAATGACGTCACTGCTTAGGACTTCAACTGTTCCTCGTATCACAAAGTATAGATGATTCACTTCATCTCCCTGGTAGATGATATAATCCCCCGGGGGGAGGTGAGTGGTTTTTATGCGTAGAGCGAGCGCGCGTAAACAACCTAGAGGTGCCGAGGTGAATGCTGGGTAAGACTGAAGCAGACTTGCGTTCAGGTGAAGACAAATGTCCGCTTGAAGACACTCGGGAAAATGCTTGAGAACCTGTGATATGAAGCAAAGCAACGCTTAGAAATGTCGAGAGAAAGCAAGGGAAGTATAAAACTTGCCGCTGCACTCATACTGAGAAATGACGATTTGCGAATGAACACGACGCGTGGAAAAACGGATCAGAGAAACTGAGAACAGTCCATCTGCGAGATGTAGTTTTAAAATTATAATTTTCAAAATAACAGCGACCTCTAGGGTAGTAAATATCGTATTTCGTATGGCACTGACCTGTTCCATATCAATACCGTTTGTATAAGACCACACGTGATGGGCGTAGTCCTCGACTCGTTGTCGTAGGGGACTGGGAATCTGGTAAAACCGGATGAACTCGCGCACCTTCTGCATCTGCGCATGATAGCGGGATGTCGTCGAGTACAGCCTCGCAATGATGGCGGCCACATTACCAAATATGGCGGCGTAAAAAAGTGCTGATAAAAAACACACGTTAACACTTCAATAAAATTCGACTGGTGTAAAGTACCTGAAATGATCCACATGAAAAGCAAACGTACATGTAAGTGAGAAATGATCATCTCCGTGAATTTTTTTAACGAAGTCTAAAAATAGAATGCAAATCATTGGACCCTAAGTGAGATTCTGAAAACAATAGCGCATTCTGAGAGAAATGAAGAGAATTGAAAAATTCACTGCAATGGTCACTTCTCACTAACAAAATTTCACTCGGTAAAGTCCGAATTGGCGGACTTGGTAAATGAGACGAATTTGGCGAATTGAAATGAAGTATGCTGAAGGGAAGTACCAATGGGCTTACATTTCGTACAGAGAGAGAATTTCCTTTGAAAAATAATGTGAATTAAAGCTCACACCGTTCTAAAGCTGATTTTGCGGACATCTATGTCCATAGGCGTACGGGCAATTTTTGCCGGGGGTGGGGGAAGGCGGTGAACCACTTGCCCAAACAATTTTCCCAAGTTGAATTGCCCAAATTTTCTCATGCTGCCCAAAACATCTGATTTGCCGAAAATTTGGGGAGGGGGGGCTACAGTCTCCCCCCCCCGGCCCGTACGCCTATGTCTTAAAGTTTCGAGCCGATCATTACGACAACAAACCTATTGGGATGGAGGGTGGGGAGTTCGAGGAAGGGGTTTCATGGTGGGGTAGGGTAGAAGGGGTTTGATGTGGGGACGGAGTCTTCGGGAGGGGCAGGAGATAAAGCAGTGATTGCACAAATTAAAAGCGAGAACACTTACATCCAATCAACATGACACAAATGGAGAACATTTTCTCGGTATTGGTGTTAGGAGAGACGTTACCAAATCCCACACTCGTCAAACTACTGAGCGTGAAATACAAAGCTGTGACATATTTTGACTGCAAGTCAGGCCCAGTGGTTATGTCGCTCTTATTGTACGGCTGATTAATCTGCTTCCCCAGTGAATCCAGCCAACCTATGGTACTGCCTCCGTCTTCCAGTTCGATAGTGCCAATGAAGTACCAAATGCAAGCGAGCCAGTGCGCGAGTAACGCGAACGAACACATTAGAAGTAATAACACCGCCATTCCGTACTCAGAGTAGTGGTCCAACTTGCGAGCGACTCGCACCAGTCTCAAGAGGCGAGCTGTCTTCAGGAGACCGATCAGCGTTGTTGTCTGCGGAAAATGACAGATGAAAGAAAGATAATAAAGTGCGGGTCGGCCAAGAACCATACTAGGCGACCGATTCCGAGAACACCTTCGCGACGTAGAGAAAGACGACAAAAATGCATCGAAACCGGTCGCGAGACACTTCAATCTCCAAATTATTCTAAGCAGCATATGGCAGTCTGCGGCCTTTCCCTTCACCAAGGAAACACGGAAAGCCGCAAAACTCGGCAACAATAATTTATTTTTCAAATCGGAACTCTTAATCCTCACGGCATCAACGAACGCTCTTCATTCAACTTATTTATTCCGTTGTTATCACGTTACCAGGCACCAACCAGTAGCGAAGCTCCATCTTTCTGTATATAAAAAAATACACGACCCACAATTCGTTGATTCGCTCCTACGAAGGGCTAACGCTCGAAACGTCAGCTCTTGAATCTCTTTAGGGTGGCCAATTGACATTATCAACCCAGTTGATAAAACCAAATTATATTGTTATACTTCCCACCGACGCAGCACCACAGTTTCTTTTGACACTAACCCCCTCTATATATTCAAGAACTATACTGACTTGCGCGGACCCGGCCTTGACCGTAATGCGCGCGAGAAAGACATCCACGCAGCGATATACTATCAAATCACTAGAGTGGTAAAACTGCGGTTAGAACTTTGCGAAGCAGTTCGATTCTTAACACGCGATCTGAAAAAAAATTGTAACGTGGTTTTGTGTTTGCGATCATCCTGTCAGCGATGATGTGATTTTAACGGTCGCTTCATGGTCATGTGAACATCGTTTTTTCAGAATTTGTCACAACATTAATGACGCTATCAAGCAAACAGAGTCGGAAAACTCATGGGATGTATTCAGGATGAAAGAAAGGCAGGTTTTGTTTCATTTTAATGGATTTCATACTGTTTTGCAGCAAAGAGTATCCGAAAGTCACGAAGCTTTCTGTTTGCTTTTCAATAAATAAACAGTGTCCACGTGATACAATTTTTTAACTCACGTTATCGAGATTGGCGCAGTGCGAGACGAAATTTAGCGACTGCAGTGATTAGTGATGGACTAGTGATTTTGATAGTACCGGTTTACTCGCGCAGTTGCAAAGAAATCTTGGACACAATTTCCGCTACGCCACCCCTATTCCCGAGGCAAGGATGAATTTGCGAAAACACAAAACGCGCCATTTTCCATCATTGTAATGTGGGTTGGTGGTGGTCTTATTTTACAATTCGCGTCTAAGATTGTAGCTGTGATTAAAATGCTTGTGCGCCCCGTCCTGAATAAATGCTCAATCTCCCATAAACCGTTCTCCCAAAATTTGAAATACAAAATTGCATTAGCGCCCAGTATCCTACTAACCTCTCCTGCGCAGGCGTTCTTTGGGCATATCACGTGCGTCTGCGTTGGAGACCAAGTCAGTCGGGCAAACAAACGCTAGTTGACGACGAAATGTCGCTTCCGAGACGGGACTGAGCCCGCGCTGTTCTTCTCTGAAGTTGCTAAGCAACATGACGCGTTTGCCCGCGCAATTACTGTCGGAGCACACGCGAGCGTTGATTGGATGAAATAGGTCGGGAACTCTACGAGTGTTTCAACGAAGATTTGCGGAAAGTGGCACTTGTTCCCGGGCCCCGCCTGAAGTATCACAAATAACAGTAACATAATAGCCTAACCTACCTGGTCCGTATTTCCGATCATTATGAGCAGTTCGAATGGTATCGCCGCAACCAAGTCAATAACAAACCATGTCTTGCAATAATTCACGGCGATACGGCAAGGGTGACTGACGACTTCATCATTAATGTCCACAAACGTCGTGCGGAAGTTTATAAATATGTCAATAATAAACATCACATCAACGATGTAATCAACTATGACCAGAGGGTCGGAGTATATATTCACGGGCCCGGTGTTCCGTCTCGTCTCCGGGTCCTTGTTGCGTTCTTCCTGTTGTTTATCCCGGGTCAATATGAAGGAGGCCACGTAAGGCGTCACAATGGCGGTGTAAATGACAAGGAACAAAATAAGCCAATCCCAGAATGCCTTGAAAGGCGAGTAGTGAAGAATTGTCCAAGGGTGGATTTTAGGGGCTTGGAGTTTGTACTCTGGAAGGACATCTGCACCTAGGGACATGACCTAGTAACGCGACAGAAGCCACAAAGTTTAAGTACGCCTTTAAATAACATCATGTCGAGAGAGTCGTAACGGGTAGATGTGGAATTTTCACGTTTCTGACAATTGGGGAATTTTAGAAGGAAATGTCAAAGATAACGGAATGAGATATAATTTACGTCCTGATTCTAATTTAAAGGGCAAACTTTGCGGGTTTTCGAACACTAAGTTAGTCAGGGCGAAACCAAGCAAAACCGGCAAAAATCGGAGCTACGAACGTTGGGTCTTCAGGACTTAAAATTTTAGTTAATACTCTACTTTTGAACTTTTAAGCGATGTGATACCTGAGCGACTTTTTCCGTTTTTCTTGGGTGTACAAGTTGCTGCATATTAAGTCCCTGCGAGGCGATAAGTGCTGAACCTCTGAAATCCATGTTCGTGCCATCTAGCCAAGGTTTGTTTCGATGGTTCCACAGTGAGGACTCTGAAACGGCGGCAGACAGACGAGATTTTATCTCGGGGATATATAGCATGTTGCCTGGTTTGGAGGAGGGCGTGACTGGTGACACTGGTTTGATAAGTGATTCTGACTCGCCATGGGCATTCTTTAAAATGGTTGAGATGTCAACCATCGACGTCGATTTCGGGGAAGTCGATTTGCGCGATATTGGCTGCTCCGGGGAGGTCGGTGGGGAAGGATAATGTCCTGGACTCTGGACTGACCCAGTAGGGGTAGGGGGACGTACGCTCATGGTTGGAATGAAAGAAGGAGAGTCTATTTCGCTCGTTCCGCTTGACGTGCAAGTGAAGTGTGTTTCGGGATCGCGGCTACTTTTGGCGCTTTGATTGTCATCGTCATCAGTTGCGGAGCCATTGCATTCTTTCCGCTTTCGCCTGATGGCTGTCGGGATTCTGTTTACTTGCAAAGGAAACTGAAAACAGGATCCTGAAAAAGATAAACATTTGGTACTGATTAGATCACAGTTTTCACAGATACCATAAATCCGGCAACTTTTTCCTGTTTTCCACAACACCAAGAAAGCAGATTAAATCCGTCTCGGTCTCCGATCAAATCAGATTCAAACCCTCTTGAAACTGTGATAAGTTGGCTCAAAATTGTCTAACATGCATGTACATACCGTGAACATTTGACTTCTTTTTTACATTTTCTTAGGATTAGTGTTTTCAGCTCCGAAACACGTGGCGAATTCTTCTGTTTATAAATAAAAATAATATGGGCAAAAAAGGTCGAGTGTTCACGGTTCGAGTGTCCTCACTGTAAGTCTGGGTCCAGCCTCGCATCAGCTGCAAGCTACGTTGCCAGTTCAATCAAAACAATGCCTACCGTAACACAGCCTTGATGCGAAGGTCGCGATCTGCTAAGGAAAAAGTGCATCTCCCAAAGAAAAAGATATAGAAAAAATGTTTTTGATGACAGGGCCAATAGTCAAAATTAAAAACATGTAATCTAACAAAACACATAGAAAGACACATTTACCAATAAATGTATTAATTAAAACTTATCCTACCATTAATTCAAATTGAACATTGCGGATTCGCATAAGATGGAACAAACCCGTTCAGCAACTTGCACTGTACATGATGTTTTAACACATATAATCAAAATAAAGCCTCATTCCCGCCTCCAAAATAATATGTTTTGATTCAAAATCCACAAGTAAGCGACATCGAAATAAGCCACAGCTACGAAATATGTTTCCCAAACCTGATAAGATAAAGAGTGTAACAAATATCGACTGTACGGTTTTTATCATCCTGCCCAGAATATATCCAAATTTGTTTCCTTTACAGAAGATAACGAAACGCTGTATAAAAAGATTAGTAATATAACAGAGTGCAAGCAAACAAAGAAAACGCGTACCCCGATAACCCAGAATTAACCGTCAACTGTTGTAGCCATACGATGTCGGACAGTTAAACTCAATGCCGAGGACGTTGGTTTTTTCCTTGCGATACTAAAATATGACGAATTGCAAATTGATTTCCTTGTTGAAACAATAAACAGGATTTCTAGAATTGGTATTGGTTGATTATTCCAAGAGCCAGCTCTTCCAGCGGGCAGCCGACAGAATCGATCAAACCGAAAACTAACTGTTGACTGGAAAACAATTTTGTTGCGCTTGTGTTTTATCGGTCAGTTTTCGTGCGTTTGGGAAGTTAAGCCCGTCACAACTGTTAGAAATTGAATGCCCCAGGCACGGGTAATTTCTTGTTAGCAGATTTGTTGATGTCAGATAAAAGCCATTCCACCTGCTATTAAAAGCCTTCCCAAGTTATTCAATGATGTCTATTCATTTTAGTGCTAAGTAGCAAAGTGCACGGAAAATGCGAAGACACGAAAATCGCCTGATTTCATTGAAAAACTGCCACAAGATACTATTGAAATGTTAAGGGCCTTATGAAAACTCGGCTTATGAAATTCGAAGTAAATTAACGTTATCAGAGTTGAAAACTTTTGCTTCAGCGTTGTTGCTTTTGACAAAGCGTTTGATAGATTAATTTAAATACCCCCTTGTTTTATTTTCTCATTAAAAAATCAGTGGAGGGCACTGATGTCTTTTTAAAATATGAGTTTTGATCACGCAGCTATGTTTCAGTTTCGACGAATGCACGCCACGCAATACATGCGAGAAAGAAGCAGATGTTTGAGCATTTTTAATTGAAAAGCGCAACACTTTGAAAGCCAAAGAAATAGATCTCACAGTTTGGAGGATCGTCAATACTGGCGACACATTCATCAAAAGGTAACAAATTGCTTACCTACAGCCACAGAATGATTATAAAATTTGCCATACTTGGACGGCATTACCCAACAAAACCATACTCGCAATCGCAATCGTAATCGCGTTCAGATAAATCTTCAGAAATTTTGTCGGCCGTATGTCCGTCTGAACGTGTTTGTCCTCTGCAACACGGTTTTTAGGGAGGGGTGGGTTGATACACGAACGCGCTTGTCTTCATATGAACAGGCCGCAATCAAAGAGCAAGTCGACCAATCAACTGAATTTAAATCAATTTATTCGAAAAAGGGAATAATTAAGTCTCTGAAATCAGACGTGGGATGAAAAGGTAATTTCAATTTTTTTTCCGAGAGCTCCAAAGCAAATTACCCATTTATAAATGACACGTGGTATCCTTAAGTTAAGGCTGGTTTTCACTAGTGCATAGACCCTATGCATAAATGGCTGCCACTTTAAAATTCTTTTGTATTCATTTAAATTAGCCTTACTAACCTCGGTTTTGAGTTGGTAATTCAATAGAATTTTTACTTTTAAACGAGGTTAGTGAGGCTAATTTGAATACATACAAAAGAATTTTAAGTTGGCAGCCATTTATGCATAGGGTCTATGAGCATAACGACATACTGCAAATAAACACAAGAAGAATGGACAGTCCGTTCTTCCTGTGTTTATGCTTATGCATGGTTGTGTCGCCTTATGTCGCGGTGATTCCTAGTGAAAACAACACGAGAAAAACAAGTGTGTTTGTTCTTCTTATGCACGTGCTTATGTCGTTATGCTTATGCTTGTGCGCTATAGTGGAAATCCCCCTTTAAGAAATTTCTCCGGCTTCGACGCCAACGCGAAATCCGGAGCAGCGCAGCTGAACAAACATGAAAATTGGAATTTATTTTGTCATTTTAGGGATTGATTATTCAAAATGTACAAACCTCCATCAAGATTTTACTAAAATATTGTTATGCAGCTCTTGCATTGAAAAAAGATGTGCCGGGAAAAACATTCTAAAGCGTTTTCATAAAAAATACGAACTCAACCGCTACGGATGGACACAAACTTTACTTTGTAAGAGCATTGATATACGGAAGGCAAATAAGATGAACTTTAAACGAAACGAATCGTATATCTCCTTGTTTCAACAGATGAACATCAATCTTTGGAGAATGAAAAAAGAAAAAAAAAACAGAAAAAATTGATACAAAATTTGCGGCGATAGGATTCGATTTAGACAAATGGCAGCGATCCAAAGGCCATCACAAAATCGTCCACCTATCGGCAAACTGGTCTTTCTTTAGAACTTGTTTTTCACCGGATAAAAACACCTCCTGTCATTGCCATTAAGAGTGCCTTACTAAAACGCGGCCTGGGATTTTTCAAAGATTGAAAGGGCAAAGAAGAATGCACAAACCCTCAATTTAACTAGGTAAGCCGTCAAGACAAGACAAAAAATAATCCCCCCATATTGATTCGTTGATTCCATTGTACTGAAAACCCCCACATAGTCTTTATATCTATACCACCATAGATTATTTGCCGCTTCGCCTTGAAACAGCACAACAATGATTCATAATCTCATTTGCGTTTGTCCTATTTCGAAAAACATCGGTAAAACTGACATTTAGATTCATTCCTACCTTCTTATGGGCAAATTACACAGGAAGAAATCACTAAATCCTCGAAAATCCTCAATTGATGACAACAAGAAATCAAACAGATCAGAGCCGGAAAAGTCGAAATATGCAAATGAAAGCAAATCATAAAAGAGCTGTGTGGATTTAAGGGATGCATACAAATTAGCACATTTAATAATTAGAATGGAACCCAGGTAAAAACAACTTGATCAATAATACAAATTTGCATTGGGACAAAATAGTCACCCTGAAATGTAAACCGAAATATACTGAGATCTACGTACCTATAAAGCTGGCTCAGAACTCGGCACTTTAACTCACAAAAATATTTTTTTGAAGATAAATGTAGTAGTAGACAAAACAAAAAGCAACAAGACAAACACTGTTCAAAACTGTAAAATGGGATAAACGTTGGAGGAGACGAAAACAGGGATACTATTTTATAGACTGTCAGAAAGGGGACATAACGCAATGAAAAGTTGAGTATTATAACGTCATACATATACAAATTCGCATTTGTCCGAAATTTTAAAATAATGCATTCTCGTCTCCACAGCCTTTTTCGTTTTTCTTAGCCGGTGGGGACTTGGCACGAGAAACGAAGGGCTCTGGGGAGAGATTCTAGGACTTTCGGACTTCATGTATGTAGCACTGATGTTTCTACATTGAACAGGTCCAAAATGGAAAAATGTGGCTGTTAAGGTTTTATGGAACGCTTTTACTTGACGCCATCAAAATTCTAAAAACCGCCGCCAAAAGACAAGTGTGTTTACCAAAAGTGTGTACTAAAATGAACTGACACTGCATGCCAAATTAAATTTTAGGGAGTATATTCCTTTCCACGTGTTCCGCAGTATATTTATTTAATCTTTTGACATTTTTTGGTGCGACAATGCAATCATCAATATCAATCTTGATATCTTGGCGAAAACATTAATGATTTTCATATTTTTCGGCCATAGTTGTTTTTTGTCCCCTCTGAACGAGAACAGTATAGTATTAGTTCTGCGATAGACCACGAGAATTTTACGACACATGGAGGTTTTACTGTATGTACTCGTTGTGCATAACGAGAGAGTTTCTTCCCCTCTCTCATAAAAGCGCTGCGCGCGAGTATAGTACATCACGTGAGCAAAATGCAAGACAAAAGAGCGCGACGCGCGAGTACAGTACATCACGTGAGCAAAATGCGAGACAAAAGAGCGCGACGCGCGAGTATAGTACATCACGTGAGCAAAATGCGAGACAAAAGACCGAGCGTCGTTCCGAGCGTCTCGATGCCACACTCGTTCGTCGTTTATTACACTCGCGCATCGAGCAATCAAATGCAATGGTGGACATTCACCCGGCGTGAACCCGCTGCTCATGTTTAATACAACTGGCTTCGAGGAAGAAAAGACGATGTCGCAAATAGACATGCCAACAATTAAAACGCAAACGACACAATCTTGACAAAGATAAAATGAGACTAACAGACTTACAGACTTTCCTAGGAAGCATAACTTGCAGGTTACTGACAGCTGTGCGAATGTCTCTATCAAAACGACATTGAATGCAGATGGTTATCACCGTTGGCCATAAAGACCGCCATGAATATTTTTGATATTGTATTGGTTGAGGAGAAACGGAGAAAATTACAATAAATGTATGATATTACGACTACCTTTCCAGGGGCATTAAATAATAAATGTCACAGAAACTACAGTAAAAAGGCATTGTCATGTTTTCAATGTAACAATTAATATTTCTACAAAACAGGAACACATTGTCTCCTTTTTGTCTAAAAATACTAAATGGAAAATTATAAAAGCTTGACAAGAATAAAAAGTAAAGATACGACCAAATTTTTGCAAATTTAAGTTCAGCTCATCGCCGTTCGCAAACAAAATGTCAGCAAGAACGAAGGCGAATCGACTTGTAGGCGAAACAACCGGTTACCTAATAAACATCTTAGTCGGTTAAGATTCTCCCATACAGACCTCCCTCTCGGTGAATAAGAACCAAATACTAAAGATATGAAAGGACTGCTATCGTGAGTTTTCTATAATAGAAGCTGGCAGACGTTTCTTGAAAAAGGCAGACGTGTCTTGAAAAAATGGTGAATTGCAGAAAACTAATTAGGATTTTAATCTCTTTTAAAATCTCCTTTCAGCAATTCATTTTACATTTGTTGTCTTTGTTGTTCAGGTAGTATATCTGCAGTTCATATGTGAATTACTTTCATATGCTTTGCGTCACCAGGCACTGTTCTTGTGATGAAATATTATCTAGATTATATATCTCCTGATATTATTATTGCTGGGCATCTTTCTACGTAAAATCCGTTGCAAGCCAAGTGCTGAAATAAATAACCCCTTGGATACAGACGGCATTGACTAGCGTGTTCATGCACAGCCTTCACATCCTTGCTGCCGCCCAATTCAGATCACGTGACGATTTATTTGCAAGGCAAAAAAGGTCGAACACGTTATAACCCGAATTTCTAGTCCAGTGCAACAGAAATGGGCTCTTCCAAAAGATGCCAAGGAACAGGAACTAATTCATAGGAACTAGAAACAAATCAAAATAATTCATCCGCTGCCGTCATGGCAGACTTCTCTTTTGGCAGGAAAAAAAGTGATCGCGTTTAAAAACGAACGAAAAATCAATCAAAGGACCTTGCAATTTTCCATGGGAGGCGATTATTCAGTAATATAACTCAAAAGTTAACTGAAAGAAAAATCAAGCTAAACCGTTAAAAAGGAAACGACTTATTATGGCTCAATATTCCAGGACTCAACTCAGAAGAATTTGACTTGATTGGAAATTTACAGCCATAGTTCGATTAGACCTAATTACACATTCTGAAATATCCCAAGAGATTTGTTGAACAAATTTACACCCCACTTCCAGGACAAGAAGCTCTTTAGCTTCACATACAAACACCTGGGCAACATTTGGTTTCCACAGGATTTTTCGTTTTTTTTAACTTCTGGTTCATAAATGTGCCCAACAAATATAAACAGATTACATATATAAAAGTCAAGTTATTATTTCATCAATTGTGATGGTAGACATACATACATTCAAAATGTAAAATAAAATAAAATAACTACATAAAATACAACTTGAAAAGGAAACACAAGATTTGCCCTATAACGCTCCCTTAAATAATATATGCAAAATATGATATAAAAATTTAATTTTACTAATATTTCCAAAGACGTGGCAATTTCAATTTGAATACAGCTCATCTCTCATCACGTCTGGCCAGTTTGATGGATGCATTTGAAGGCTACAAGCAAGGTATCTACATATGTCGACCTGCACAAACACACACAATACAGCAGGCATTTCAGCGGCTGTCATTTTAGGTTAAGGCACCACAATTGCACCCACAGTGGTACCAGACCACTTATGGGGGAGTCCCCCTTGGGACTCAAATGGTACTATACTATTTTCTGAAAAAAATGTATGAAACTTGTTGCAGCTTCAGGGAGAGGTTTTGAGGGGGCCAAGGGAGCCACCCCTGCCCCTTTTTCGAAAAAAAAAAAATAACGAACAACCATCCTTTGAGCAGTATTATACACTCATGATTTTATTTTATTTTAAATATTTTTGCAGTGATTTATTTATACAGATTTCTAGTTATGTTCACAGAATTAATGAACACAATGGTATGATTCCGTATATAGTTTGCTTACCACTTGTGTTAAGATTTCATTTGAAAATCATGAAAATTTTCTTTTTCTTTGATGTTGGGAGGGCTTAATATAGGAGGAGTGCCAGCAGCATTTATCAGTCATTCCAGCCTGCTACAAACAGCAACCCGAGTCCAAAGTGTGACAGCCATAAATAATTCGCATTCTTCTGTGCAGATTTTATCCAATCAGAAGACAACTGGAAGCTGTTCCCGGGCTTCTGATTGGATACTGACTGCATAAAGCAACATGTATAATTAAACGTGACCACACTTTTGGGTTCCTTTTTGTTACAATTGGCAATTATTAAATGAGCTGCTACCAATAGTCTGTCAACAAGGTTCAGTCAAGGAGGGCGAGTAGTAAAAAGCACCACATACATGTACTATAAAGTACTATTTGGGTATAATTAAAAATTAAGAATAATTTTCCCTTTCAACGGTAACACAATCAAATCTATTAAAAATTAATCTACAAGCCCTATTTTTCAAGGACCGAATAGTCAATAAGTTGCAGACAATTTGACTAATTACTCATTATAAATGAGGACATGTAGTCTTAAATTGTTTTAGTGCAAACTCTAATTTAACAAGGTCCATAAACCTACAAATTATTTTATGTACAAATATTTAACAATTACCCTGAGAAATCACGCAGAATATCGCCTGATACTTAGCCAATAAGGCTGTAGGCTGAGTTGGCTAAACTCAAACGATATTCTGCAAGATTGAGCAGGATAATTGTTTTATTATTCGACAAAATAACTGTCAACAAAGTGTATTTTACAGCTAGAAAAGTTGTCATATGCGGCGCATTGTTAGACTTTGGCTTAATTATCGCAGGATATCTGTCAAGTACAGATGATGGATAACATTCATTTCATGACCATATAAGGGCAACGTGATAATCTGTTGCATAATAAATGCATACATGTATATGTGTGTGTAGAAATGCTATATTGTAGCCGATGGAATGTGAGATAATTTAACAATTGTTCTATTTCAATGCAATAACAAAATAAAATTTTATATACTTTTAAGCCTAAAATGAACATTAACATTGCCGGCCTCATGCAATGGTAGCACCAATCAGATTTGCAGATTTCCAATAGAACAATAGTAGCCTCTCACCTTAACCCTCCCCTGTGACCCCCACCCCCCCTCCCCATGATTTCTGCCGCAAATTATGATAAAAGAAAATGTGTCATACTTGCTGCAGTGACTTCATCCTTGTTTGGTGACCATGTGACATCCTCGTGATTGACAATGTACATAACAGCAGTCCCTTCTTCATTTCTCACAGGTGCGATCAGAACAGAACACAAGAATGATGTCCCTGCCAGTTAAAACATACAATTATCATCAATTATAGACAGAAATGTCAACAATCAGAGCATCAATTTCTGCAGGTTTAAGGATTTTAAAGATTATTCTCAAAGTCATCAATAATTCAACAAGTTAATACAAAGAAAATCGTAACGTTGAAAGAGGTTTTGATACCAGGTCTTGTAAGCCAGATTTTCCAATTTTATTTCTCTGTTTACTCCTTAATTTTTGTTTTGATTGAGTAGATACAGGTATATCAAACACTCGAGGCAGTGTTTCATCAGCTATCAAAACACCACATGCGTCCGCAGGTTTGAATGCAATTACGAATAGCGATTTTAGTAATTTTTGTAAAATTCACAATTTTAGTTAAATTCGCGGTTTTTCTCTTGTGAATTCTGAAAGATTTTGCAAAACACCTCAAATTTAGTAAAAATACTGTGCTGCATGCTGTATTTTCAACTCTCTTCTTGGTGTTTTGATATCCATTGAAACACTGTCTCCCGTGTTTGATAGGGTATGGTTTTTGACCCCTCAGTCCTGACCAGGGTATATAATTCAAGTGAGTCTGTCCTAAACATCCACAGTGTATGGATATTAAGGAGTCTTCCTAGACAGTATATGAGGGTCCCCTATACCTCTTCTGAAAACAGTTTCACGCAAAAATAATTGGCCTTTTCACGCTTCACGAAAAATTTGAGAAACAGTTCACGGAAAAAGCCAAGCAATCACGTTTCACGTAAAAATGCAAAGACTAAAAAAAGTGTGTCACATAGAAATACAAATTCTGTTCACGTTTCGCAAGTCACTGCAAAAATGTATTTAAACATTTTACCTCACATTACTGAATGCAATCTTTTGGTAATTTCAGACTCCGTTCTTGTCGTCATAAAAAAGCAACCAAAAGACATATGGATAGGCCGTGCGCCCTTTAAATCTAGCCCGGTGCTTTAAGGGCGCTAAAATCTCCAAAAAAGTGAAAAATTATTCCCGCAAAAGTCGTTGGTTCACAAATCACGCGTAAGTAAATGCATATTTCACGGATCACGAAATAAGAGAAAACCAGTTCGAATCACAGAAAAAATAAATACTCATTCACGCTTCACGCAAAGCAAAAATGCCCATTCACGCGTCACGAGAAAAGTATAGGGGACCCTCGTATATGGCTTCAAGACTTTTGGCAAGTTTTAAGCATATCCAAAATCAGATTAATGTTCATCAGTATTTATTTAGCCGGAAGTACCTGTTGTAATAATTGTACAAATAAGGCTCTTAAATCTGTTCCACTGCTTAGATTCTCTTTGGAAATGTTTTCTTTGGAAATGTTTGCAAAATTTAGTTCTTTTCAACACGATTTAGCTACAAAATTGCTAAATTAATTTGATAAGTCTCCAGAAATTTGCCTCTTAATTTTTACGAAAATAAGAAACAGTACGGTATCGTAGCACAAGGTCGATTTCAGAGAAAATTTGATATTTTAGTCAATATTACCGGAAACGCCATCAAAATTTTCAGGCTTTTAGGTCAGGTAGTCCCCCTTTTTTAAGGTGCGTGTATCCAGTAAATGCAATAGTCGTACCTTACAATTTCCAGCGATCAGGCATGTAGCGCATTCATCACAATTGGTAAGAATAACATAAGCTAACAATGGATTTAATAACATGTAACTAAAGTCATGATATGTCTGTTTTGCCGATTCTACATTCCCCCTGGAGCATTTTAATAGCAAGAAACGGACCTTCGCCGAATCTTATTGCACTATATCCTCAAATATGCACAATTTTGGTAAGTAAACAGAGGGTAATTCAAACAGAATAATTTTATAAGTCGTTGTTTCGAAATCAAAAGAATTGAAAAGCACTGAAATTTTAAACCACTACAAAAACAAAACAGAAAAAATCGTACGACACCTTGTGGTTTTCGTCAGGAACGTTAGGGCGTAATTAAAATACGATCTTTATTGAACGCGCTAAAAATTTCCCAAAAGATGCAATAATCGAACTCTAAATGAGGGTCTGCAGCTGTTTTGTATAAAAGGTAAATACTTACGGCGAACGGGCGGGCTCTTCACGTAATACTGGTTTACAAATAACGAAATACCGCCAAGGGTGCGCACAACATACAAATTGAAATTTTGTCATTTCACCGCGGGTGTTTTT
Organism: Blastomussa wellsi; assembly: GCA_947652115.1. Lineage (NCBI taxonomy): Eukaryota > Metazoa > Cnidaria > Anthozoa > Scleractinia > Plerogyridae > Blastomussa > Blastomussa wellsi. The sequence goes on along the minus strand of OX393566.1, from coordinate 24,274,238 downwards.
CACTTCTGAAGCGATCATCACCAAGGCTATAAAATATTTATTGTGTTCGACACTATCCAAACCAATGTTATGTTAGGAATACTTGGCCGTAGTTCTTTCAAATCCTAATTAACAGGCGAACAGAAAAAAGTGGACGCAAATTATCGCTTCTTCCGTTCGCGCGCGGCAACGATTTGTCACAAGTTCTGGCACATGTCGCGCTGTTGCCAAACATGATCGCTGTTCGGGATTCTCACAGACGAGTTCTGTATCCGTGCAAAAACGATCTTTATGCTTTTGATCTTACCATCTTTTCTGTAATAGAGGATTTCCACGTGCTTTTCCTCCTGTCCCCTGAGTGCTTCTTTCACTTCCTTTGCCGATAATTCGTTTGTATTTTCGCCACAGAGAAAGTCGCAACTGCAATGTTTTTGTACCAATTCTGCTCGGCTGTATCCAGTTAGCTCACAAAATCCATCGTTGCAGTAAATGATCGGAAGGCCAGGCACTTGAGCGTTTCCCAGCACAAAGTTTCGATCCGCTATGTGAATTTGAAAGCATTATGAATTAAAAATAATATAGCAGCTCGCCATTGTACGGTATCAGAGAAGCTGAAAATTGCGCTGTCGACATTTACAACAGTGATTTAACAAACTTACGGGAGCCGTCAAATTTCTTGATAATGGTTTGAATAAAGATGTTTTGGGGAGCCACAAGGCCTCTTTTTACAGGCATAACGATGAGCAAACCACGCAATATCCAATCTTCCAAACTATCAGCTTCCACTGCTCGAAGGCAAATGTGTTTTTCACATGTAAGCTGTTCCAAATCGCCGCGTCCTGATTGGCTGGGTAAAATGACTAAAATTTGTGTACTTACAATGTAAACACTGGCGAAAGGAGCATTTCAAATTCTTCTATAATTTATCACGGCCGGGTCTGAGTGAAATTTGCAATAAATACATTAATCGCGTGTTCATTCGAATGGAACAGAGTATTAAAAACTTATTGTAACAGTATACTTGAGTTGAGGGACAGAAGTGTATTGTTTGTGAGCGCATTATGGAAATGTACAGGCGCTTTCAGTGTAAGTGTTATGTTTATTATCATTCAAAGGCCGGTCCACATAAAACTGTATGTTTTAAAACAATTACTAGCGCCCAATTTGAACACACTATTTAATTACCATTCACATTCCTAGCTTTATACCTTCCATTATTATAGTGATCGAAATATCCATGGCTTCGACAGCACAAATACCCGGAGCATATAAAGTGAATCTATATATAAAATCCATTAAACACAATCGCATGTTTTTCATGTTTCGTGACACGAATGACGATTTACTCAGCCTCAAAATAAACAGAACGATGCCATTTTAAAGTGACTTTCAACTTTGTCCTCGTCATAAAATGGCTATATGGGACACGTGCTTTGTTTTTTCGAATCAAGCTGTCTGCAGGTTTTGCATTCACTGCTACTCGATTATAATAAAATACTATCATACTATAATTTTGCTATCAAGGGAAAAATTACATATAGACTCCGACTGTCAACCTTCACTCCCTGATCGTACTTATTTGCACTCGCATTTTCAAAATTCTAGACTTCACTTTGTAAATAGTGATTCATCGCCAGTCAGATCCAGTCACTTGCTAAATATAGGCCACTATACGCCTAATACAGCTCAAAAACGATCCGTGGCAACTGGTAAAAAAGTATACTTTTAATAAAATTATTATTGATTAGGTATTCTCATTTTGCACAGACAACTAACTCGCTGAAATCCCGGGGCTGAAATGAGCTGGGTGTTCGAGAGTCCAGATATGAAGACATGCGTGCCTGTAGAGAATGTTGAAGAGAAGAAAATTTAAATTTGATGCACATAAATGCTTCTATATTAAGATGGATTCCGCTCAAAGTTGGAGCAATAAGTGCAAAAATTATTTACCAAATATCTACTCACAACACGGTAACTTTTTGAATACTATTTAAAACATCTCACTGTAATTCATTTCTGAAGGTGACCCCGAGATTAAATCTCCACGCATTCTCGAGAAACTTTTAAAATGTCAAACTTCGTAAGAATGCTCAAAGCGTGTGTTATTGTGTTTTTTCTCTCGCGGGGTCAGCTTGAGAGTTAAGTATTGATAAGATCTTCTTACCTTTAGTTAAAATATTACCATGCTATGAGATTTTTTTGGTAACTTTATTTTTGCCATTATTCCTCGAATGTTCTGCGGAAATCATCTTAAAGATATTCAGTTCACGTAGTCTTTATTTTGACTTTTGACACTGTTTTCCTTTGCTGCTTATTTTAGTTTCGCACACGCGTTACGTTTACGCGCGCGAATTCACGCGAGTATGCTGGAGATCTGGAACCCAATGTGAATTATGTGAATCAAAATGGCGGACGAAGAGAGCTCGAGTGGTTATGTGCAAGCACGTTTCATAACGAAACAGAAACGGTAAGAGTGCCTCTTTGTTACTTGTGGTCATACAGCTGTAATTAGTTAATGTTTTGAGTATTTTTTATCCGAAAATAAGCTTTACTTAAACAAGATCCTTGTTCCCATGAAATTTGTCTCGAGTGAGTCCCATTCGTGAATCTTATTACAACCTTAGGGTTAAATTTACCTGCAAGGTTTTAAGGTATTAAGCTTCTTCAATCTGACTAGTTCTTTTAATATGAGTGCAATAAACTTGAACTTGAACTCATATAATATGAAATAGGTAGCTAAACTCAACGCGCCGTACGACTGCACTGGTCTAACACGTTCACTCTGGTAAAGACCAACGTTGGTTAGTATATTCTCAGCTCCGACTATTGCATTTCTAGCTTTTTGATTGGCTAAAAAACTCCTACTATGAGCCAATAGTCGGAGTTTTACGTCATATGGAAAATAGGAAGTTGTATGCTCTTTCCGGACGGTTTGTAAAATTGTGGAAATAAAAATCGGCGGCAAAACCCGGTTTGAGAATTTACTAAAACAATTATTCCATTCGCCCTTGTTGGATATGAAGTGATTATAACCAACTCGCGCTACGCGCTCGTTGGTTATTTTATCACTTCATATCCAACGCGGGCTCATGGAATAATTGTTATTTATTGTTATGGCGTGGATGCATTGATCATTTATATTCATCCCACTTTAGAATGCATCTATACTGGACGGTTACCTGGAAGATAAATATTTGAATATTTGCACCCACACAATTTATGTTAAAATTATTATAATTATTTATACTCATCTCTGGTCCTCTTGCATCATTTAATGTGCCATTCCATTTAATATCTGCACACCCTATATTGGTAAATGGTAAAGGAAAGTCTGCATACGAGCCTAGTGGGTCATCAGGCCGGAGCTTCTCCCTGTTTCTGTAGCATGCAGTGACTATAGGAGTATTTCTACTCCCCTCTGGATGGGATGCTAGTCCATCACAGAGTTTTCGCCTTGCATTATTTCGATGATACCTGTTTACCTGGGTGGAGATAGGCACTGTGAGAGTAAAACATCTTGCCCAAGAACACAACACAGTTCCCGGCCAGGGATTAAACTCGAAGCGTTTGAACTGGATTCCAGTTCACTAACCTTAAGGTCTCCCATGCATCCCCTATTGAGGGACTGGGAAATCTGAGGGGGAGGGGGTCTTCAAAGTTATTTCTGACAGGGCAGACGTTAAAAGTACTTTAAGGATGGGTTGCAGATATTAAATACTGACCACAGCCATAGATAAAAGTGTTGGGAAGCTTTGCACTTTTTTCCTCCCCTCCCCCTCCCCTATTCAATGATGAGCCCACTAGCAACCTTTTTCGTACAAGATTGTGAAGTGAGATTCCAACATTGATAGGGGGCGGGGAGAGGAGGGTCCCAAACCAGTGTAGTATTAGTGTTTTCTAAGTTTGATTCAAAACTTACTGTACAGCCTTCCCAACTACTTTTGTCTGTGGTTGTAGTTTTCCCAGTTGTAGAGCCTTTTCAGCCCCACCGACTCTACTTCAGACATACAAATTTAGCGACACCAGATTCTATAGTTGCATACATGCTTGGGAACAGAGTGAATGGGCGGCAAATAAAATTCCCAAAATCTGCTGTAGTTATAATTTTAGATCAAGCATAAAATGAGACTGATATGAAATACAGGAAGTGGTACAGGTTCTCTGGAACCTATGCAATTGATTTGTTTCCCTGCTTCAAGTACAATCCTATACCAAAAAGATGTAACTTACATGTGCAGTGCACTATATTGTTCTTCCTTGTGTGATAGTGTTGCAAAATTACAGAATTGTGTCGTTCCAGAAAATACCTGTGCCTCGATTAGGCCTTCCCACAGAAAGATGTTTTGTATGAAAATTTCCACCCCTCCCCCTATAAGTCCACCCCTTCCTAAGGATGGATTTGGATATTTGTAATCCTGGATCCGTAAAATCAAAGGCTTGCTTCATTTATAGGTATGCAGTACCAGAAACGCCATTCTCTGTACCTGTGAAAGTTGGATCTCAAGAGCTGAATGAACTCATCAATAGCTTGTTGGCATCAAATGGTACATTTAAATTTAGGCTTAAAGGACCTACGTCATGATATTTTGAATCATTTTTTGTGACAACCCAAATTACTCTAAAAATGTAGGAAACCTAAAACTATTAGTTTATTAAGGAAGAAAAACAACAAAGAGTTGATACTTAAACAAACAGGAACGAGGATGGTTAAGGATGGAGAAGATTGATACAGATTACGAATGACAGATTTGAAAAGCTAAATTTTTCAAAATGCACAAACCATGACGTAGCTCATTTAATGTTAAAATGTTTATGCCTCTAGAAATTCAGAGGTTGTATATGTTGTGGTTTAATTTTATCCTTGGTTTAAAATTTTTTAAACCAGTTTGATTCTTATTTTTCATTGTTTCATGTTGATTAGCATAATCTGAAAAAAAGGGAAATCAACATCAAACTGGTTTAAAAATTTTTAAACCAAGGATAAATTTAAACCGGAACATATACATGTAGATCTTGTTATAAATTATGATCACTGTTGATGTAGTCAGGGCAAACGAGATACCAGTCTGATAGCATGGGTTCATAGAGACCCTGCTGACAAGTGACATGGTACAAAAGTTAAGAACAGCACATAATGATTTGTGTCAAAAAATGTTTGTTCCCCAAAATTCTGACAGTGACATTAAGGTGGAGAAACAAAGACGAACACCAAGATGATACATTTAAAATCAGGCAAGCAAGACGACAGCCCTTTTAGCAGGGCTTTTCTGTAATACGGCACAGTGGGGAGAGGGATGCAGGAGCTTGGGAACAAAAGGGTTTGGGAATGTTACATGATGGAAGGGCAAGAAATCGGTCAGAACATCTGATTTCCCCAGATGTCTCCTCTATAACTTTCAAACTCTTAAAATAATTTCTTGACTTTTCTTGTTTCAGAATCAGAGCTATCTGAATCTGAGGGTGAAAATGAGAGGAATTTTCAGTTTGATTTTCTCATTGATGGGCTTTACCTACAAGAAACACTGGACAAACATATGAGACTCTACAACATCTCCACAGTGAGTTCATTTCTCTGATTGGCTCCAATTCAGGTGCATTGCTATTTTGTTAGGGGTGCAAACTTGTCAAGACATAGTTTGAGGTAGCAGGGAGGGGAGGTGCAGCAGTGAGAGTGCTCCCCTCTCACCAATGGGACCTGGGCTCAATTCCCAAACCCGGTGTCATATATAGGTTGAGTTTGTTGTTGGTTCTCGTCCTTGCTCCAAGGGTTTTTCTCTAGGTTCTCCAGTTTTCCTCCCTCCCAAAACACCGTTCAACACTCCGAATTCCAATTCGATCTCCAGGCATGGGTACTTCCTATCGAGCTCCTGAAGAGCTCTTTTATGCAACACGGGTAAACAAATTACAGGTAGACAAATTACATTGTATTAATGGTGGGTGTAACTTGTCAAGGTGTCGTCACCCCGTGGTTTTAGTACACTGGACTAAAAATAACAAGAGAATAGACTGGTTGAGACATGCTGGTGACATTGGACCATTTCATTGGGCTGAACACTTTGTGACCTGCCTATTGCTTCTTTCTACCCAAAAGTATCACAGGTTTCAGTTGTGTGTTTTACTCAGCTCTTACAGCATGACGCGCCTAAGTGTGGCCACCCAACAAACCTTTTTGACAAGTTATAATTAGCCAATCAGAGAGCGTGGATTTGTTTGAGCTGTCCCACCTCCTTGCAATGTTCAAAGCTGTTGTCACGACACCTGTCGCGCTTTCAACAAGGAGGCAGGACAACTCAAACAAATTCGCACTCTCTGATTGGCTAACTTGTCAAAAGAGGTTTGTTGGGTGGCCACACTCAGGAGCGCCGCGCTGTAAAACTGCAGTAGAGTGTAACACCATTAGTCTGGTCACCAACAGGCAACATAAAATATTTTCCTATAAATGGGGTGTTTGTATTGAAGAGGTTCATTAAATGAGAAAATGTATGACTGAGCATTTCTTTGGCCCAAACTTTGTCCATAATAACAAGGTGGTGGTATTAATCGTATTTATCGCAGCTTTAATTCTTTTGCTATTTTTATTATTTATTTGATGGTTTTGGAATGTCTTATTTTTTCTTTGTTTCGAATCTTGTGTAAAGCGCCTAGAGCAGGCTTGGATAGGCACTATATAAATTTTAATTATTATTATTATTGTTTATGGAGACCATAAGGTGGGGTTTTACTGACTGAACCTTGACTTTAATTGCAGGAAAGTGTTGTTGAAATAGAATATGTTGAGAAACATCCAACACCCCGGCCTGACAACTGTCTACTTCATGATGATTGGATTAGCTCCATAGCTGTGTGTAAGAAGTGGTATGTTATAACAAACAATACAATTTTATAAATTAATGGATTTCGCCCATTTACACAAATAAATACTGGATTGTTTTGTTTCAAAGTTTAGAACATTTCTGTTTCTGATTGTTTTGTTTCTTTTAATAACACCTTACAATAAGCACAATTGGAATCCCAACCTCAACTTCCAGGGGAAACAAAAATTGGTGTTAAAAAATTAGACAGTTCAAGAAAACTTGGGTAAAACTGCAACGTCATTGGTGAAATTGAACCATTTTCATGTTCTTTCATCAGTATTCTGAGTGGTAGCTACGATGGAAATGCATATGTGTGGGATTTTAATGGTAAGTCATTTAATGTTTAGAATTTACTGATATGTTAAATGTACATTGCCTTTTGTCAGCCTCTTTCAGAAGTGTACAGTGCAAAACAGTGAGGTGTTCATATTGGCCTTCCAAGATTGCGCAGGGAACTGGGACGAGTTTCAGATTTTAACTAATCAATAAACTGACCCCACCACGAAAGATCACATTGAGATTAGTCATTTGACGAAGTTTGGTGCTTTTAGGTCGAACAGAGACCAAGTTATGGACCTTGAAACATGGTTTAAAATCAATACAAATGTCTCTAATTACGAGACAGTGTCCCCCAAAACCATATAAACTCTTAATTTTTAATCAGGTTTGTGACAACTGTAAAATGCTGTTATTGAACTACTATATGGAAGAACAGAATACAGAAAGGCTGACCGTACAGTTGGGATTGACTAGTATACGGAAGAAGCTGAGATGAAAATTACTTTGTTTAGCCATTTTTAAGAGTATATCACAGAAATCATAGAAAAATGTGAGTTTATATGGTTTTCAGGGACGGATGCAGGAATTTTTGATAGGTGGGGAGGTCCAAAGTTGAGTAATAATAGGCGATGCTTTCGATGCAAGAATTTCAGCGTCAAATAAGTAGTAAAAAATTGGTTAGGGAAGAGAGATCCGGGTGATCCTTGCCGGGCCTGAACACAGGCTGCTTGATCTGGAGTCCAGCACACTGAGCTACCATCCCTAGTACCTACCTAGGATTTCAAAAACATTCATCTTACCAACATCCCTGCTTTCAGGAGAGTTTTGTCTCTCACTGTTACAATGTCTTTAAATTCCATCTCTGACATCTTAGCTTATTAAACTGCTATGGATTTGTGTCTCTTTGCATCATTACTGAATCTGAGGTGTTCTGTGTTAGGTACCTGCAATTTGACGTTTGATGAACACACTGCACCTGTGAAAAGTGTGTGCTGGATTGATGTGGGTAAGCGTCGCAACTTGTTCAGGGCGGTTCTCTATGTGAGTTTGTGATTACAAATTATCCCAGATCACTTAGGCTGGCAAACATGATCGAGGGCAAATTCCGAGAAAAGGTTGAGCCTGCCCCCCCCCTCCTCTCCCCTTTCCCTCCCACATGATATGCACACACCATTTCTCTGTGGGGTAGGAGGTGCTCTCTATGTCTCACTGAAGAGAAGTGCATTCTATAGCTTTTAGTCAAAAATCATATTTTTGGTACTGCAGTGTCCCACTTCATGTTTACAGTTCATTCACTTCATAGCATGGTACCTCTCATGTGTGTAACAATTATGTAGTTAACATGCAGCAAACTAGAGTATTTATCATGGCACTAAAGTTGTAGGCATTCACCTGTAATTTATGATACATCAATTTTTCTTGGATTACTTCACCTTTGTTACAGGTGATGATGTGGGTGTCTTCATTAGCTCTTCTCAAGACCAGTCCATTCGTCTGTCCGAGGTTTGTGCACTAATTTCTAATAGCCTTGTTAAAAGCAAAATATACAATGTGTGGTTCCAGAAAATATCCATACCCCCACCACGGAGGGAATTGGAAATTCCAGGGGGGCTGTCGGTGAAATGACGGTTATTTTAATAAAGGTTATTTTCCAAATGGTGTAGGGGGTATGCAAAATACTTTTGGAAATTCCAGAGGGGTGGGGGGTATTTTTCTTTGCAAAAATGGAAATTCCGGAGAGGTGGGGGGTCTTACCTGAAATTCCCTCCGTGGTGGGGGTATGGATATTTTCTGGAACCACACAATGTTCTTTATTCAGGGGTTGTACGGGTCATGGAAAACCTGGAAAGTCATGGAATTCAAGTTTGAGTCATAGAAAGTCATGGAAAATTATGTTTAGACACTGTCACAATATATTTGCCTAAAACTGTTATAAATTCACGGAATGGTCCCTAAATTTTTGTAATAAGAAAGGCCACACTGCAGCAAAATTTTTGCAAAATTTGCAAAAAAATTTGCAATTTTCGAGCCAAATTTGAACCTTTGAAAAACTGACATCCTGACGCTTTTTCAAAGATCCATATCACAATCTCCTTCCATCCTCGCCATCGTTAACCATCCTCACTTCCTAATGGGTTCTAATCATTTGCCTAGCACTGCTCTACAAAATAAATCCATTCTTGTTTTTGAGATTTCCAAAATTGTGCTAAAAATGGTGACAGTGTCCCTTTAAAAAGGAACCAAACTCAATTAGGTTTTTGTGCAAAGAAAAATAATGGTAAAAATGTACCCAAAATGAAATATGATTTCCAAGTAAATGTTCACATTTAGGCCATTGAAAACTTGGAGAAGTTATGGACAAGGTCATGAATGGAAAGTCATGGAATTTAATTAACTCAAAAGAGAACAAACCCTGTTATCAAAATTGTCTATTTTCATTTTTTCAAATGTAATTTACCCCAAAAACGTGAGGGTAAAGAAATTTGTGTCATAACAAAATATTATTGTATGGCATTTCCATTATGATAACCACACAGTTAAAATGCGAGTACAAACTGAGACAGTGTACTACATTGGGTGCAAAATCTTCATAATAGGAACAGAAACCGAAACAGACGCAGCAATGAGAACCCAGCTTTAGAAGTGCAGTCAAATAGGAACTCATTTGTGATGGGTGCATGACTTCCTTTCCATGTGACACCAACAATTTCCAGTTGATTCATTTCCTTGGAAAGATGCCATTCCAAGGATCGTGGTGATGACGCTCACCGATAAGCAAAGCTAAGAACGATTTTCACTTGCATATTAAAAGTAATTAACACTTTCTTTGGTTCTGCATTACTATGCCTGTAGATTGGCTTGAAAAACTCACACCACTTTCTAGACCATGTTTTTCCATGTGTCATGTCTGCTGCATGTATTTTCTTCAAGTTTTGATTGGTTCCATGGATTGTGTGTTCTTTGTGACTGACTGTCCATAGGGATTCCTTTTGTTTTGGCTTAACCAAAACCAAAATGACACCCAGTTGAAAAGTTTTCTTACTAATATTTTATCCTTGTGTAGTGGTCATGTGATAGAGGTAAAGCAGAGTGTATTCACATCTGTAAAGGACACACGCAGAGTGTAGATACAGTGGCAGTGGATTCTTCCAGAACAAAGGTCAGTCAACAGGCTTCATTTGTAGGTATTTCTAATTTTTAGGATCACTGTGTTTTCATTTTGTGTTAACTCCTTCTCACTGTTTAGTTTTGTAGTGGTTCGTGGGATAAAACATTAAAAATATGGTCTGCTGGTAAGTTCTGTTTTATCACTTTTTTCTGATAATAATTTATGCATGTATAGAGTTATCAGAACAAGAATTAGTTTGGCCTGAATCATTTGTGGAGGAAAACTGGTGCAGAACATTAGACGTGACAACTTTAAGCTTGTGCCTGGTGACATGGTAAAGCTGGTGTGGCAATGTTAAGTTGGCGTGACAACGTTGAGTTGGCGTGACAATGTTAAGTTGGCGTGACAATGTTAAGCTAGTGTGACAATGTTAAGTTGGCGTGACAGTGTTAAGTTGGTGTGACAATGTTAAGCTGTCGTGACAATGTTAAGTTGGTGTGACAATGTTAAGCTAGTGTGACAATGTTAAGTTGACGTGACAGTGTTAAGTTGGCGTGACAGTGTTAAGTTGGTGTGACAATGTTAAGCTGGCGTAACAATGTTAAGTTGGTGTGACAATGTTAAGTTAGTATGAGAATGTTAAGCTGGCGTGACAATTTTGTGTGACAATGGTGTGACAACCAAAATGACCTGGAGTATTAGACTTACTTCTGATGATTGGTCATTCAGACTCGACGAGTATTTGTTTAAAACGATACCAGCTTTTATTTGGAGAAAATTGTTACTAAAGTGCAGTAAATGGTTTTCATTCAGTTGCAGACCCTACGGCGTCTGATGAAACAGATGATGATGGGAAAATGAAAAAGAAACAGAAGACCAACAAAAGAAAAGCAACTACGCGGGTAAAATTTTCCTGCCGCTGAAGCAGCAGAGTATTATCCTAGTACCCAGTAATCACTAGGACCCCAGAAGGAAAATGCGGCAGGACCTAAAGTGACCTGGCCAACAGTAGATAGGTAAAGGGCAGCGTTTGGATTCAAACGCTGGTTCGATGCAGGAGCTTGTTTGAAAGGTTGAGAAGCATGGCGAGTGAAGCTGCAAGGCCCAATTTCCAAACTAGGGAGAAGGAATTGGTGTTGGTGATGACTGAGGTCTGCGTAAAGAACAAATAATGCACAAAACCAGAAGAATACCGGTAAAACAGATTACTGGTACATGTTGTAGATTCCTCAGAGTTCAACTGGCCAAATGTCAACAAAGTCTGGTTTTGGAAAACATGAATATCCATAATAAATAGTAAATCTCTTGATAAACATTTTGTGTGTACTGTATGCTTCTAAACATGACTGACTTGACCTGTCACGTAATTTGATGCGTTTCCTTGTCAGACCCCACTCATGACACTATCTGGTCACGCAGAGGCTGTCTCCAGTGTGTTATGGATCGATCAGAGCACAGTATGCAGTGCAAGCTGGGATCACACCACTCGAATTTGGGACCTCTCTGTTGGGATTAACAAACAAACACTGGTATGTGTGCATGGTAGCAGCTATTGACTTTCAGTAGCTTTTGCAGCAGGCGTAAACAGTGAGCGGTGGGTTGTTAAACAACTGGTTGGCTTGATGTTATTAGATTGTCCCGCTTGATAAGGATCCCAGTTGGTATAATTATTTACTTTATACCTTTTCCCGCAGTATGCTGACTGAACAAAATAATATGAAACCTAACCTGTGATCAGAGGTTCTTTTTTTCGTGGCGAAAAACAAAGAACGGGTTAATTTTCTTTTTTCACAGCCTGCAGTGGAACAGGGGTGTTGTTTCATTTATAGGACACAGCCTTTATACGCTCTATAATGCTGTTGAAATGCAACCATTTCATGTACCATTGTAATAACTATGGCTTGCTTTCTTGTTTTCCTTTCAGAATGGTTCCAAAGTATTTTGCGACATATCCTTCTCTCCTTTATCAAGACTTCTCGTTTCTGGAAGCGCCGACAGACATGTTAGACTGTGGGATCCCAGAACTGCAGGTCAGGCAAGAATAATACAATAACAATGACTTGTTACTGTATTTTTTCGGAACCAAAGGCAGGGATTTCAAAATGTTTTGAAGTAGGTGTCATCGACTGGTAGATTAGGTGGCTGTTAGAAGAGAGCTTTTTGGTCACAAGCTGATTGCTATGACCAGAGTAGCCGGCGGCATAATAGTCAAGTAGCCGGTGGAACTCCGGCACCCACCGCCTTGTTTTGAAACCCCTGAAAGGAAACAATTAGCTTGAGCGCCAGCCCTACTCAGTTAAGGAGACACTGTATTGAATGTTAGAGATCCCATGTGAGTCGTACTGTAAAAACATTTTTGAGTTGATCATCGGGCGTTTGAATAGTCTCTCCAGGTGCTGGTACTTGCTTGCTTGAGATGAGTAGTGTTTCTACTCTCCCTGGATGGGATGCTAATCCATGTTGTCGTGCGTCTGTTCAGTAATAGATCACTGATGGGCGTCTAAATGTGGTAAGAACAAAAAAGTGGCACACGAGGAGATAGCCGAGTGTGTCACTGATGTTCTTGCCACATTTTGACGTCTTCTGTGATCTATCACTGAACAGACACACGGCAACATGGAATCTATTTGTTTTATATAATGAAGAAACGTCATCAGTGCGTGTGTCCTTTAATAGATCATAGGTATGAACCAATCAAAATGCGTCCATAACTGGGCTTATTATATAATACATATTACTCTCGCCCCTTCCGAGCATTTCGTTGGGGTTTTTCAACAGTTCGCCCACAGAGGAGTTTTCGTAAAGCAAAGGGTTTTGCTCAAGAAACAACGCAGGGAGCCCAGTCAGACTCGAATTCCAAATGTATGCAGTTTTAAAGTCTACAAAACTATGTGTTACTATTCCTTTCATTTTAAAACTGTGTCGTTTCCTTCTTTCAGACGGAGCCGTCGTTAAGAACACTCTGACGTCACACCAAGGCTGGGTGTCCTCAGTGGCCTGGTCACCAAGCAGTGAGTTCGAACTGATTTCTGGATCATACGACACAACAGTCAAACTCTGGGATACACGGAGGCAAGTACCATGTAGCACTAGTGTTTGATGAGAAAGCTGGAAAGGTCGGAGAGTGGTAAAGGGTGGGGTAATTGGTTTCCATACTCACTCTAGCTCTGTTAGGTCCGATTCACAGTTCACCCTTACTGGAGACCTGTCACAGGGGTTTGCTGTTTTCAGCTTCATTCGTTGCTGAAATCATCACCTGGTACCTTTACTCGTGCTCAAAAATGCTCCTGATGGACTAACAGGAAGATATCAAACGAATTGTGGCTCAGAAAGCAAACCATAATGAATTTCTGGCGATATTTTTAAGGATTGGCTCTAGAATGTGAAACAAATGGCAATGTTTTTTTAAATTTCAATCCATCTCCATCCTTCCCATCCTAGGTGATAGCGACAATAAACGGTTTCAGTGTTGTGATATAGTCCTAGGTGACAAAACTACGCCATTAGTTTGGGGTTTCCACTGATACACGAACATATTTCAGCATTTTAAAAGGACGCCAAAATACCGTGACAGTACCCCTTTAAATTGAAGGGGTTTTTATTTCCCAACAGGCTGAATGAACCGCTGTTCACAATGACCCAACATCAGGATAAAGTTATGAGCGTCAACTGGAGTCTACAAACTGTAAGTCTGAGAGAGTTTGACCGTTGCTCGTTACCGTCTCGTTTACTCAATTTGCAATCAATTTCTATTATTTATATTTTCACAGTCCATCCTAAGTGGCGGAGCTGATAATCAGTTGATAATTTACGATATTTCCGGAGGAGGCTGGAGAACAAAGGATAGTGATATGGAATATCAGTCTACAGACACCACATGACCGGGACATTTTTCTGAAGGCGTCCTTTGCGATTTTCGTTGCACATGTCCCAGGAATGAACGCTGGGTTGGGCGGCTTTATAATCACCCAGCTAATATATTTATTAACATCATATAGATTTTTCCTGTACGTTTTTATTGCAGCTGTAAAAATAAAACTCGGTATTATCACAATTTGTTGTGCTGTTTGCAGATGCGTAAAGCTCAATGCGTCAAATTCGACCTAGTTGTAATGAATGTTCAAAGGGTGGATAGTGTACGAGATTAATTTTGACTATTAATAATTAAATTAATAATTATGACAATTATTAATTAATTCAGTAGGTAGATGATTCGCTTTCAATTCCGTGACGTTTGATGACGGCCTTGAAGGTACGGATCTGCATTGGGGTCAGCTCCACGTTGAAATCAGATGCCGCGCGAGAAACCCTTTTCTTCTTCGTCTTGTTTTCATCTGCGTTCTTCCGCGATTTGATATTCCACTGGAGTGGCCGTTTATCCTTCAGCAGCTGATTGGCAGACAGGTTCATTTCAGTCATAGATTCGATGTCAAAGTCGGTGAAAAGCCCCGCGAGTGAAATGCTGACAGGTTGCGAGAGCTTGGAATCTTCACCAGCCTCGTATTGATGTTCCACGCGGATCAAGGCGGTGTCCTGCATTGTCTCAAGTGTCAGCAAGTGAACATTGGCGGGAAGCTCACGGGTTAGACCGCTATGCAACGAGTTAAACTGGCTCGTCCACTGCTTGAAAGAGAGGCTGGTAGGTGCAAACGTCAGTACTGGTTCAAGAAGGAGCTTTTCGCCAAGTTCGCGATGAAGAGCGGCAGAAGACTTCGGCGGCGAAAGAGTGAGACATAACTTTCCGCGCACGATTAATCCTTCACCGAGGATTCCCATCTCGTTGAGCGGCTCATCCACTCCCCTAATATCGTCCAGGAGGAGCCGACGATGCAACATAATTTCCACTGAGCCATCTTTCATACTGGACCCACCCAGGGACCGGTCAGTCAAGATAGTCAGTTGCTTATCGCTATCCTTGATGAACATTCGACTGTTTACTGGGTAATAATTCCCAGCAACTGGCTCGGTGATGCTCAGTTTCCAAGTCGGTCGGTAATTCCTCTTACGCTCCTGCATCTCCCTGCCATTGGCGTCGGTGTAGAAGAGCCGGTTGGACTTGATATCCGTGTCAAACCGGCTGATTATTTCCTTGCCCAAGTCATCGCCTACAGGTATTGGTCCTATCGTGTACTCAAACTCTGCGTGTCGCTGGCCAGCATTAAGCCTGATCACCTGGCTGATGTACGGAGGGATTTCCTGGCGTGCCTCCTGCACCACGGGGCCCTTGAAGATCTCTGCTTTGCTGCCTTTGGAGATCAGATTCGCATAACTGTTGTCGGGTCTGAAGATGTACGCTCCGGAAGGTTGATCACTGATGTCGTTGCCCTCACTACCACTGTACCAGTAGAACGCTTGACGCAGTGCAGTGGTGATTTTAGAACTCAAATCGGTCATGCTTTTCAAATGACCTGTGTCGTGCGAAAAGGAAAGTTTAATAAATTCATTTTCGATGGAGGTTTCATCGCCGGCCTGCTTAGGGACAGGTCGGAGAAACTTGTTGTGCAATGTAGATGCCGACTTGATCGAGTTGACGAAGTAAGTGGCAAATCCCAGGGCTGAAACTTTCGCGGAGAAAACAAGCTCGAAAGATGAATCGCTCTGTTTTTGGTTCTGATTTTGACGCAGCTGTTTTGTAGCAGAAGAGATCGGAAGCACTTGGCTTTCGATTGGTGTGCCTTGTGGGTCAACCACGGCCATTGTAGTCTTCGCAACAGGCAATCGGACAACACTGGTTACGTCTCGAGCAATGGGATTATAGACAGTCACAGTGAAGGATTTGCTTTGTTCAGTCACTGGACAGACACTGATGTTGAGGAGGTCGCAAAATGTCAGTGCAGGAAGCTTGGTTGCAGTGCTTTTCACCGCAATTTTGCCGAGGACATAACCAACCAACTCCTGAAAACGTGAAAGATATTCCCTGTCAGACCGTTTGTGAATGACATCCATGTACATATAGTTTAGTTTCTAAAGCAGCTTTTGGTCTATGATATTAATGATGGAGTGGAATAAGACGGTTATTGCGAACTTGAATGCGTTAGAAGAAATTTAGCTGCAATATACCTGGCATTCTGCGGCACCGATAGCGAGCCTTTTAGCATAGTCATCGGCCACTGGCTGTCTTGATGTACCGCTGACAGCGTCGTGATGTTGGGCCACGGCCATTGCTCTGCGCAGAGAATCAGAGGTCGGACCATTCTTCCTTGCTTGGCCATTTATTAACTCCAATTGCTTACAGACCTACAAAGAAAGAATCAGAAATGAGTTAAACCGGAATTGGCACCTCTTTGTTGTTTAGGCTTTATCTTGATAAACACCTTGCTTAAGCATCGGCCAATCACAAGAAACCCTGTGCTTTCTTTTTCTTCGCGCAGCAAGCAATTCTCATCATTAGAGCACTTTGCCGATGGACCAAGGTGGACGACCTCGCAAGACAGACAGCAAGTAGCAGGGAATGGGAATATGAAAGAGCTTTATTTGAACAATGGCAGGTGCTAGAACGATTCGAGACAGGTGTGTCAAGAGAAAAGAATGGCGAGGTGTTGACTTATCACGAGGGAGCATCAACCCACGTGAGCAGAACACCTCAGGATACTGCGCAACAGACAACGGCCTGACACAGGACCAGCCGAAACACGGTTGCAGACCAATGTGAACAGGCCAAGCAAACAAAGCTGCTGAGAGGTAAACCATCTGAGGAATGGAAGGGTAGCTGGTACCGATAAAGTCAAGGCAAGTTTGAGCACGTCAACCAAGAAGCTGTACGAGCTGTTTAGAAAGATCCGGGAAGCAAACGAGCTACCAGATGACAGCAACGGAGAATTCACTTAATCCGGGGCCAGAAGAGAGATCTGAAGGACTGCACGAACTGGATTGGTTTCATACTGCTATCGACTGCCGCTAAAGTGCTGAAAAGGATAACCCTGGAGAGGTTTAAAGTCGATGTAGACAAACGACTGCCATATGAACAGGCCGGGCTCCGGAAGGAAAGGTGGTTTACAGATCACATTGTCACTTTGGGGGTCATCTTGTGGCAGTCTCTAATTGAGTGGAATTCTACCATCTAACGTACTCTTGTGGATTACGTAAAGGCCTTTGATGATGGGAAAGTGTTGTGGAAGGTGCTACGAGGGCATCTCTGAGAAACACACCATCCTCATACGGAAGACGAAGGCATCTCTGAGAAACACACCATCCTCATATGGAAGACGAAGGCATCTCTGAGAAATACACCATCCTCATACGGAAGACGAAGGCATCTCCGAGAAATGCACCATCCTCATACGGAAGACGAAGACATCTCTGAGAAACACACCATCCTCATACGGAAGACGAAGGCATCTCCGGGAAATACACCATCCTCATACGGTCACATTTTTCGAAGTGCACCTGCAGCGTCATCTACAACGGAAGTCTCTCGAAACTGATCGCGAGATGCTCACCGGAGTGCGCCAGGGATGCTTATTGTCGTTCTTCACTGCTAGTCCCCGATTGGACTATGCGACCGACAACGAAGAAATATCCTGATGGCATTCAGTGGAACGCCTAAACCTGGACTTTGCAAAAACGAAATTGCCCTCTTACATAAGGAATGGGAATGCAATCCAAACTAACACGACGCGCATAACTCTCAGCGAAGATGGGCCTTATGATCGACTACCAAATCCGAAGTGATGATAGTCAATACCAAGTTAGCCAGCTTCACTGCCGTCTTTTGGGATGTCACGCAAAGCTTCGGCTGCGAAGGGGACTAACACCAGAAAAGCAGCAAGATAAAACCAAAATACAACGAGATGATGGGCGGTTTCCGTGGACCTTTGCTCCTCAGGGAGTGAAAGGGACGAAATAAGAAAGTAAATTAAAGGTTCACGGCTTCCGAAACTGTACTTGTATTTTTGGTTGAATTCGTTGCTTATACAGAGGCAAAAAATGAACTGTGAGGCACAATTCACGATATTTTGCAAAAACGTAGCTCAGAATAGATTTTATCATTCGATGACTGGTCTTGCTTTCGGAATAGTAGAAATCTCAATTGCTCTACGACAACTCCGGAAAATGAGCTGCCATTTTTCTTGGAACTGGATAATACCTGCGCTTGAAGAGGGTATTATTTGCAGCAAACCGTCAGACGCTGATGCGCATCAGGAGAACATTATTTTTAGGCTGTTATTTGCATGCAAATGACGAATATTAATGGTGGGCTCTAGATCTTGGCCAATGAGAAGAAAGTTTAGAAAATGCAGTATACATATCCAACCTGAAGCAAATTGTTGTTGTATCTGACATATCGCTTGAGTGCTGGCCTGCTTGTGAAATAACCTGTCCAGTAACAGTGCGGGCAGTCTGCGTAAGGGAAGAAGTCATCAGTCTTCAGTTCCCATGTCTTCTTAGCATCGTGCAGAGCATCTAAGTAAGTGGATGGTGTAGAATAGAATGCGTTCACGCGACCATCCTATTAAAACCATTTATACAAAAAAATATAAATTATGGTAATCTATTTATATTGATTGTTGTTGTCTTTTGGGCAGTCAAATACTCCACCTCATAAAATTCAACGAGCATAGAAGTTTTTTGCAGTGGCTAAAAATTCAGCAGAGAGCTGTCCCTTTTCTCCTGGATTAATCGTCCTTGTTTCTGTTATTGTAAACCTTATCCATTTATCCCGGGATTACTGCTAATCTACGATCCTCCAGTAGTCTGAAGTCGAAAATGTTCTTGTATATTTGATGGTTATGTTAGTAAGTGAAACATCCCGGATTAAGCTTTATCGTTTATGAAAATGTAGACCGTGTCTTTTCGTTCTATAATCTAGGTTAAAGTTAAATATCAGACTAAAGGCTATTGGATAGCCCCAAAACATGTTTACACCGATGGAAACCAACAAACAGTGGTCAAGTTTTTTTTAAAATCACGATGCCAGTGCACTGAAGCTAAATATATGCCAGGATATCACCAGGAGCTTTAGGTCTAAACTTGAAAAAGTCAGACTGACTTTTTCAAGTTTTGACCTTGTTATTTGGAAAAATTCACGAAAACTATTCACGATCACCCTCTTTCTTAAAAAAAATCGCTTAATATCTATCTCTTTATGTTCTTGGAGCATTTCCTGTATGGTTGAAAGAACGTAGTCATAATTTTGTGGCCATTTTACTAAAAGAAGCCGAAAAATGTTCGTGACAATGTCCCCTAACCGATCGAGGATGAGTGTTTAAACTCTCCCTCTTGTTTGACCTGAAATTCTCATTCACTCTCATCGACTCTAATTCGCTCTCATCGACTTTGAACACGCTCAAATTTTTCATGAGAGTCGATAAGAGTTTTCTCTCGAGTTGACGGAAACTTTCATGAGAGTCAATTCACATCCTCGTTTGACCCGGAGGAAGATCCCCTTATTTTTCTAACGACGGTATGTTTTTGCAAGAGGAATGCAATTTCTGGGGGAATGACTGGACTGTTTTGCAATTCGCTGAGGTTAACTAAAAAACAAGCAATTAGCTTTTACTTACAGCGTTCACATACTTAATGAGTTTGTCCAGATTATTGTACCACAGGTTTGCATTCTGATATTGAAAATCTGATCCCATTGTTAGCATTATATGGTTTGTTTTGTACTGCGATGCTTGTTTGCACGTTACTTTCACAAATGTGTCCACAGTTTCCTTGACATTAGAACCAACCCAGCTTGGAATGTCCGCACAGAACTGATCGTAGCAAAATCCTGGGGGTGGTTGGTAGATATTGTAAAGGACACCAGTGAAAATGTCAGAATCGTGGCCAAGATTTCTGCTTCCTCGCCAGACCAGCTCCATTCTCTGCTGCGCAAGACGAACCTTTTTGTCCTGATAGTCGATTCTACCCACGAAGAGTCCATCAAATGACATCTGAGCGAAGATTGAAGCTTGTTCGTTCGAGTGACCAAACGGATCAATTTGCCAAGCTATCCGAGGTCTCGCATCTGGTCCAAATGTCTCCTCCACGAAATTCAGTCCATAAGTCATCTGATCAATGATCGCATTGTAATGTGTCGCTGCCTCGTCATTCATGCACCAACCAGCGTTTACAAACTCCAATCTTTTCTCATCAACTAGTTTCTTCACTTCCGCTCTCCTGGTTTCGCTTTGCTTGTTCCACCAGCACTCGAAGAACGCAATTTCCACGTAAATAAATCGCTTTGATGGGTCTGCAATTAACTGGGAAATGACAGAGTCTAAAATGCGTTGCACACTTATTGTTCCATGAAAGTACTCGTCCACAGTTTGCAGCCAACCAACATCGTCATGTGTATGTGGTACAAGATGAACTTGTAATTTATCTTCATCCTTCACTGTTCCTTCGAGCTTGCATTCAAAGGCTGCACCCACACAGAAAAAGGCCACAAAGACGAACAAACTAGTCATTTCTGGTGAAGAGAAATGAAAGCCACTCTCGGTGAAATGGAAACTGAGGACATTCTTTCAATCTATAGGAAGTCGCTGGAATCAACGAACTAACAGATACTAAGGCAAACTTGTCAAACTTGCAAAATATTCAACTCGATTTTCTTCAGAAACGCTCTCATAGAATTTTATCAAACTTTGCAGTGTTGAAGATCAAATTTTTTTGCCAGGAGATAAACAGCAATGCCAAAAATAATGCTTTCAGCTTTTCTATCTTTTCTTCAATTTTTCCTTTAATGGCAATTGCTTGTGCCGTTTGAGCTATTTAACATGTGGTATATTGTGTAAAAAATAAAAAGGTATCAGTTTGCCTTTACCGATCGAGTTAATTGCTTATGTTGGTAGTTTACAGCTTTCCCAGCAAGACAATTCCAGTCCCATGAATTGGTTATTATTTAACTGAGTGAGTATGTAGACCAATGCAGACCAATTAAACAATAGACCTCAACGCGAGGCTCCGAATAAACTCTAGAGTTTGTGGGACTTAATCCCTAGAGCCTCGTAGTGATGTTAACTGTTCTAGATGGCGCGCAGTCATGAGAGGTGTGTGGATTTCAGTAAAACAAATAGAATTCAGAAGTGTTCGTTAGCCTTAAGTTATCCTTAGCTGACGCACATCAATTTCAGTTTTGCCGCGGAGCTTTAATGGATAGATGGCGGGCTAACCATAAAAGAGAGATTCACACACCAGATAAGAAAAAGGTTTTTTACACTAACCTTAGGATCACGCGAGTCTTGGAACTAATGTCTCCTGATCTGGGATGTGCGCTGGTGCAAAGAAAATGAAGACGTGTTTTTCTTTCACATGCGGTACACGATAGCTAGCCTTGTCAATTGAAATTATTGGTGACTTACCGGTTACTTCATTGCATGCTTCGTTTGTGGTCAGTGCCCGCTTTCACTGAAAACATTTTGCTTGTCAGCCTACAAAAGAGCACGCGTTGACTGAATGACTGGTAAAATGAATAAATAAAAACTTTTTACACTTTTTAGCTATCACTGCTAATGGATTTTCTCCACGATCACGAGTTAAGGCAGATCAACCATTTCAAAACTCAAAAGTGTTTTTAAATCGATTCGTCATTTTTAAAAAACTTAATGATCCCAATCAATTTTCTCAGCAAAACAAAGCTGATCTGCGAAGTAGTTCATTTGATCTGCTCCGCTCGGTCAGTTGTGGCAGGTCAAATTATTGCCATTAACCTATTCCTTCGCATTCTAATCGTGCAATGAGTTTCTAAATAAAAGAGTCGGTCGGAAATCAATCTTCGATTTTTGCCAGACTATACACTCAGAAATGGAATGCAATACAATACTCGCGATGCAATACTCGCGGAAAAAAGATTGCGCGAAACTTAAAAATGCGAAAATTAATACCATATTAAATAACAAAACAACAAGGATTTTAAACGTTCTAAATATTTTTAAACAATAAATTGAATGCGTAGTGAAATTAAATAATCATTTGAATGCGTAGTATTGTTATTTGATTCCATTGTGTTTTGCGTTTTAATCAGTGGAGACCTGCATCAAAAGTTAATTCTACTGCTGATTTGTATTGGGGTTTATAGAGCATTCATGTGACCTGAATAGTGCCTTTTCATTGGATCTATTACATTTGAATTTGCATTTTTTTAATGGATTTTACTCTACATCTTTTACACGTGAAAGATAGAGGGGATAGAGGGCCCAATCGTTATTGCGCTGGACTAGACACTCTGGAACGATCTGGGTTACATGAGCGACATTTTTTCTCAGTGCATCCTTCAAACCAGGAGTATAAACGAGAGTACCAGGGAAACGTTAAGGCAACATAACAGAATGCTGGGGTAACCCTACGATGGACTAGCATCCCATCCAGGGGGAGTGGCAATGCTCTTGGCTGCTTTGTGCTAGAGAAACCCGAGTTGAAGCACCGCCAACTATGATCCAGTTGCGCTCAAAAGGCTTTACACGTGGAACATAGCATCTATTCTTTGACAGATTTGTCCCTTTACTTGTGAGCCATCCGTCTTGTATGACTGACTACTGAAATACCAGTGATTCCCCTTTTAAACTGTTTAAGGTCTGAGCTGAATGTATCGTGGCACTTCTGAGCTTTAGTGGTCCTTGGAGTTAGAGGAGAAAAAATATTAACAGCTTTGGCTTCAAGTTCTGATTCAAACGTTTATTACAAATGTTGTGGCATCAGTGATAAATTCTGTGACTGCTTTAATATTATTTTTACAACAGTACTGAAACTGCATTGTTGTGCCAATGTTACAAAAATTATTATCGCTGGTCTTACACTGAAATGACACAAGTTCACCGAAAACGCATTTGAATAGAATTTTTTTAAAAGAATTTTGGCAGCATTATTTCATTCGCAATTACAGCAAACCAATAAAGAACGAATACAAAAATACACGTGTTGTTCATTGCCAAGCAATGCTATTAAAACTGAAAATGACAAATGATCTTCGAAGGGTCAAGATATTTTGGTGTTTGTTGCTTTGTTTGTTCTACACTAAGAAAGAAAATGACAAAATCTTAACAAACTAACAACCACATACAATAAATACCTTCGTTTTCTCAGGGTCACTTGCGTGGCAACCTATTTGCCATTGTATAAAGATATTGGCTTCTACGTGCCCAGTCACCACCTTAAAGGCGGAGTAGACCATGGGAACGAGGTTGGTTGAGAAAGCGAGGACACGAGAGAAAGTGAAACATTCTATTCTACGGCCCGGGTCAAACGCCGTACTTCACCTGAGCAGAAGCCAATTCAACCAATTTAATAGGCAAATGTGAAGTTCAGCGTTTGACACAATTTCAGTTCAACTGATTTTATTTGGAGCGGCTGAGGCGTTCTTCACGCCTGGCCAACCGTGAATAACGCCCAAAGACCGGCTGTGTCAAACGCGGATCTTCACTCGAGCCGAACCAAACGCATAATCAAAATCTACATGCGCCATTTTGACTTTGCCTTGAAAAAACTACTCATCAAGAAGACCGCTTTTGTGATTTGCAGTTCGGTAGGACTGAATAAGGCATTCTTTCAATTAAGTATTTGAGTCGACCCAAACCGTCATTTGGTTCGGCTCATGTGAAGTACGGAATTTAGCCAAGACCTACGTCCCTTGAGCCGCTTGTCCCTCTTATCCAGCTGGCCCGTGCACGAGGAACAAGAGGCTCTGGGGACATGAGATTTTATTGGCTAAAATCTAACAAAGGAAGTCTGTTAAATCAACTGTTTTTAAAATCTCTTCGTTGATACGCTACACAAATTTTCCTAATTTAGTCTTTAAAAAATCACAAAAGAAGTTGTCGCGAAATTTCGTGAAACAAAGTAGGCCGGACAGAATCTTGCTAATAATTGTTCCAGTAGATCGTGACATCCAGGTTTTCTTTCAGTCTTCACGGTGATTGAACATGTATCACGTGGTATGTCTAAATTGTACACGTAATCAACGGTTTTTTCATGATGCGAGTTGGTTCGCACGGGTCTTCGCAGAGGAACAAAGCAATCGTCTGCCGACGAAATCTAGCAAACTTGACGTCAAAATGAGTAGCATTTACGAACGGAAACTGCTAAAACTGATTGAGAGTTTAGTCAACTGAGTTTCATTAATCGAAATTAAGAACTGGAGACAAATTCTGAAATTATACGATGAGTAAAACCAGGCAGAACTTTAAGGTACTGGAAGGAACGCGTGACCGGTTTTTGTCAGTTATGTGAAAAATATTAATCACGTGGTACAACCAAATGTACCACGTGAGACATGTTTACTCACCGCGAAGAGGATGAAAAAATATTGGATATCCCAGCCTACTGGGAAGCGCAGTATCTGTTACCAGTTTTTCAAACCATCAGCAAGGGTCCTACAAGAAACACTTTGGTAACGTGTTTAAAAATCAACTTGATTTCACTTTAACGCTTTCAAGCTACATTTTCGTATTCAGGTTGGTGTTCTTAGCAGCCATTATTTGAATATCACGCAATATTTCTGACAAGCGTTTCGCGACAACTCAAGTAAAGGCAATTGTGTACTTAGTACTTATGATATCGAGAAATTCCGTGACGTTTGATGACAGCTTTGAAGGTACGGATCTGCATTGGGGTCAGCGTCACGTTGAAATCAGATGCCGCGCGAGAAACTCTTCTTCTCTTCTTCGTCTTGTTTTCATCTGCGTTCTTCCGCGATTTGATATTCCACTGAAGTGACCGTTTATCCTTCAGCAGCTGATTGGCGGACAGGTTCATTTCAGTCATAGACTCAATGTCGAAGTCGGTGAAAAGCCCCGCGAGTGAAATGTTGACAGGTTGCGAGAGCTTGGAATCTTCACCAGCCTCGTACTGATGTTCCACGCGGATCAAAGCGGTGTCCTGCATTGTCTCAAGTGTCAGCAAGTGAACATTGGCGGGAAGCTCACGGGTTAGACCGCTGTGCAACGAGTTAAACTGGCTCGTCCACTGCTTGAAAGAGAGGCTGGTAGGTGCAAACGTCAGTACTGGTTCAAGAAGGAGCTTTTCGCCAAGTTCGCGATGAAGAGCGGCAGAAGACTTCGGCGGCGAAAGAGTGAGACATAACTTTCCGCGGACGATTAACCCTTTACCGAGGATTCCTTTCTCGTTGAGCGGCTCACCCACTCCCCTCTTATCATCAACGAGAAGCCGACGATGCAACATGATTTCCATTGAGCCATCTTTCATACTGGACCCACCCAGCGACCTCTCAGTCAAGATAGTCAGTTGCTTATCGCTATCCTTGATGTACATTCGACTGTTTACTGGGTAATAATTCCCAGCAACTGGCTCGGTGATGTTCAGTTTCCAAGTCGGTCGGTAATTCCTCTTACGCTCCTGCATCTCCCTGCCATTGGCGTCGGTGTAGAAGAGCCGGTTGGACTTGATATCCGTGTCAAACCGGCTGATTATTTCCTTGCCCAAGTCATCGCCTACAGGTATTGGTCCTATCGTGTACTCAAACTCTGCGTGTCGCTGGCCAGCATTAAGCCTGATCACCTGGCTTACGTACGGAGAGATTTCCTGGCGTGCCTCCTGTACCACGGGGCCCTTGAAGATCTCTGCTTTGCTGCCTTTGGAGATCAGAATAGCATTACTGTTGTTGGGTCTGAAGATGTACGCTCCGGAAGGTTGATCACTGATGTCGTTCCCCGTACTAGCATTGTACCAGTAGAACGCTTGACTCAGTGCAGTGGTGATTTTAGAACTCAAGTCAGTCATGCTTGTCAAATGACCCGTTTCCTGTGAGAAGGAAAGTTTGATAAATTCATTTTCGATGGAGACTTCATCGGAGTCCTTGTAGACGTGCTTACTGACAGGTCGGAAAAACCTCTTGTGCAGTCTTGATGCCGACTTGGTCGAGTTGACGAAGTAAGTGGCAAACCCCATGGCTGGGACTTTGGCGCCAAAAATAAGCTCGTAAGACGAATGACTCTGTTTTTGGTTCTGATTTAGACGCAGCTGTTTCGTAGCATTGGAAATAGGCAGTACTTGGCTTTCGACTGCGTTGCCGTTCGGGCCAAAGACAGCCACTGAGGCCATCGCCACAGGCAATCGGACAACACTGGTTACGTCTCTTGCAATGGCATTGTAGACAGTCACGGTGAAGGATTTGCTCTGTTCAGTCACTGGACAGACACTGATGTTCAGATGATCGCAAAATGTCAATGTAGGAGGCTTGGTTGCAGGCTTTTTAACCGCGAATTTGCCAAGCACGTCACCAACCAACTCCTGAAAACGTCAACAAATATTATTACCGTCAGTACAAGATTACAACCCACCGATTAATTTCCATGCCCTCTAATGGGACAAAGCAATTCACGTGGTAAATAGTCGGGTACATCCCGTCCGATTTGATATCCGTCTCCCTGATTTTATTTGAAGTCACCTTTTAGTTTTTACCAATGATACAGATATCAACATACAGTACAGTACCAGTTGGGAGAACTTGATTGTATGTCAAAACAATTTTTTCATAGTGCCTACGGTACAGGGTTGGATGCTCATTATAAAATCCAAACTGAACCTCAAAGGCAGACCAACCTGAAGATGGATAAAGCTCTGTAACCCTAAAATATGGCATTTATCATACCTGATCCGTCAATGGCAACATTTGTTTTCATTTCCTTACATGACCTTGACAGCAAAAAGTAATGGTGTACCATACTGAGCACTCTAAGCAAGACCAAAATCTGTAATTTACACCCCTAAGAAAAATGTTGAACATCCCTGTTCCATTTACATGGGAGTCCCCAAGGGGTATGGGAGTACCCCAGGGGTATTGATGTCCCCCAAGGGAATGGGAGTCTCCAGGGGTATGGAAGTCTCCCCAGGGGTATGGAAGATCACACCAGTATTTGTTGTGCTGTTGAAACTAATAAATGAACTGCTGTATACCTGACATTCTGCTGCACCAATAGCAAGTCTCTTAGCATAGTCATCAGCCACATGCTGTTTTGACGTACCACTTACAGCATCGTGGTGTTGGGCCACACCCATTGCTCTGCGTAGAGTGTCGGAAGTTGGGCCATCCTTCTTTACTGGGCCATTTATCAACTCCAGTTGCTTACAGACCTTCAAAGAATCACGTATAGAATGATATAACTAGGGGTAATCAAAGATTAGGAGTGCGTTCGCCGACTTCAATTCGCTTGGCTTCATTTTCACTTGGTTTCTCGAAATTCAAGCTTTCTATCAGTATGAAACTCTTAACATAACTGTACAGTGTAGTTGATGGACATGATTTTTTCCGATTTATTCAGACAAATACAATGTTTGGAGTTTTTTGCTTTGCGTGACACCGCTATTCAACCGCAGACTGTGGACTGCACTAATTAATTGTCAACCAAAATATTAAAAAATCGGCATGTTGTAGCAGTAGCCAAATAATTACAAACCTCAAGACAAGAATGACAAATTATATCATTTCTTTGTCGCCCAACAAATGTAAACAAATTAAAGCAGCAAACGCACATACAGACTAAAATGCAAACATAAAATTCACGACTGTCACGGCACCGATCGAAACCTGCTGTTATATATTCGCACCAGGAGTTGTACAATCTTTGCAACAAGGTTCTTCTTGGATAACAATAAGGCTGATTTGAACAGTACAGCGTCACAACTCTGTACGCGGACAGAAGTTGAATCTCCAATGAAAAGCAGCTGAGTATTATATTAAAATGAGATGTGTTGCTTTGGCGAATTCGACCTGTTTCCAGAAAACACACCAGCATTAGGCAGGCTTCTGGTGTTCTGATAAGTAGCTTCAATCATCTTTGCCAGTGATAGCCCAAGTAAACCAATATAACTGCAAAATCGAAACACACTGCAAGGAACTCGAAAGGAATCGAAAACAAAAAGAAAGCGACGCAACAAGCATGGACATGACATCATTCGCCCCTGATAAATTTTGTTGGGGGGGGGGGGGCAAATTGGTGTCCACAGATTCAGAGAAAACTCGATTTCCTTCCAATACGGGATTAGAAATGACCTTTGCAATATAACAAGTAAGGGATTTAGCTGAGGGGAGTGGGTGTCCTGGGTGCAATAACCCCCTTTTATGTGTTTTGTTAGGTGTACCACAACAATATTTATGCAGCTATTTTGTAGGCTACTCCTTTCGTCCAGACTCGCTGTTCAACTGTAGAATGTAACTTTTCGTAAAACACAGTGTGCGTTGTTACATGACACAGACTGGGTGCGACACAGCATATACCCCACTCCCCCTTTCAAAAACGCTGTTTCAGCTATAAAACAATATTACAATAAACCCCATGAATTTTCTTCTACAATAATTTACCACTCCTAACTCTAATTGGATTACCAGTAAGTATGGCCAAAGAGGCAGGATTGGAGATGAATGCCTAAAAAAAGTGCATCTCACATGGTTGTTGATGGCTTTTCAAACAGTGCCTACCCGAAGCATACATTATCAATAATAGAGTCTAATAAATATAATAATCATTCAATTTATTTTTCCCCTCCTTTTCATTGGTCCAGACTCTACCAGGCGACCTACAAATAACTTCCTACAAATAATGGTCTGGTCATGTGCATAACCGTCCAAAAGTGATTTTGCTACGAATAATAATCTGCTCTTCTTGGTTGGGTCCTTACCATACGAACCATTTCCATGGAAACGGTCATAAGCTGTGTATTTTTTGTTTTTGAAAACTGGGAAGTTCGAAATGAAAAAAAAATGCGTAAATACTCTCACCCAATACATTTGTTTTCAAATTTGTGGTGACTTGTTCTTTCTGAATTGCTCGAGCCAGCAGAAAAAACACATCACGGTGAAAGCCTTTTGGATCTGAAGTTGCTGAAAGTGTATGGACTTCGCTGCACTCAGTCGGTACTGCCACGACCTCGGCCAATATTCCCCAGTACAGCCTCACACTTGGTTAGTAAGAGGTTAAAATTGTAACAGGGGTGGAAGGGGAAGCAAAAAAAGAAAAGAGAAGGGAAAGCAGCCTAACCGAGGAATTTTATAATAAAGAAATAAAGGTAGTTTACCATTAACCAAAAATTCTTGACATTCTGGTTGAGATGTAAATTTAATGGAACACAACGTTTTGGTTCATTCCAGTTGAAAATTTCAGGAAGAAAAGGATTAATTCTGAAAAGGTAGTCCTGTTTCCCAGTTTATATTTCAGTCAGCCATTTTGTGGTTCAACATACTGAAATGGTGTTTGTTTGATAAATTCTCAATTTTTTTAAAATCGGTAAGCAACAAAAGCATCTAACCTGAAGCAAAATGTTGTTGTATCTGACATATCGCTTGAGTGCTGGCCTGCTTGTGAAATACCCTGTCCAGTAACAGTGCGGACAGTCTGCGTAAGGGAAGAAGTCATCAGTCTTCAGTTCCCATGTCTCATTAGCATTGTGCAGAGCATCTAAGTAGGTCGTTGGTGTGGAGTAGAATGTATTCACGCGGCCATCCTACGAATAGAATATACCGGTAATCAAAAAATTGCATTAAGAATTATCATAATAACAATAAAAAGACACTGAAAACTGTATATATCTACACTGAAAAAGCCTAGTGGCCCATCATGCCGGAGCTTATCCCGGTTTCCTTAGCATGAAGCGACTGAGGGTATTTCTACTCCCCCCTGGATGGGATGCTAGTCCATCACAGGGTTACCCCCCAGCAGTAAATTCGCCGGTACCCATTTATACACCTGGGTGAAGAGATGCAATGTGAGAGTAAAGTGTCTTGCCTAAGAACACAGCGCAGTTACCCGGCCAAGGCTCGAACCCGGACCGTCCGATCTGGAGTCCAGGGCACTAACCATTTACCACTGCGCTTCCCACAAAGAAAGGAAACTTCAAATTTGTCTATATGGAAAACAACATGACATTCTGTATATGGCCTTTGAAACACCAAGAAGGTCATACCGCAAGATGATTCCATGCCACCTTTTGTTATTTGAGACTTAAGTTTCACTTTGTTGATTTTACAAGAACTATGTTAGGATATTTTGAATCATTTCTTGTGACAAAACAAATTACTCCAAAAATGTAGGTAACCTAAAACTGCTAGTTTACTAAGGAATAGAAACAACAAAGAGGTGATGCTAAACCAAAAAGGAACAAGGATGGTTAAGGATGGAGAAGATTGAGATAGATTTCAAATGTCAGATTTGAAAAACTTAGGCTAAAGTTTTCAAAATGCACAAACTGTGTCATAGCTCCTTTAAGATCTACTGTACCGTAATTTCTAATGACTTTCCACGAGTTAGCCTTATTTTTAGGGGCTTAAAAACTTTGAATTGCTCATACTTTCCAGTTTTTTCATGACCTGTAAAAACTCTGTTTCTGGTATTTCACCTAAAGAGGTTTCACTGCAATCACTTTATATCCTTCAAGGCTGGTTTTCACTAGAGCACAAGCGTAGGCATAATGACATAAGCATGAGCATAAGAACAAACACACTTGTTTTTCTCATGTTGTTCTCACTAGGCATCACCGCAACATATGGTGACATAAGCATAAGCATAAACACACGAAGAACGGACAGTGTCCATTCTTCTTGTGTTTATACTTATGCGCTAGTGAAAACCAGCCTTTGACAACTGAAGGTTTTTTCTCTCACAAAGCTAGCAAAAACTGATCGAATAGATAAACTTAATTAACACACACACACAAAAAAAAACAAACAAAAAACAAGCAAACAATAGCCTACACTTACAGCATTTACATATTCAATAAGTTTGTCCAAATTTTTATACCACAGGTTAGCATTCTCGTACATGAAATCTGATCCCATTGTTAACATGATATGATTTGTTTTGTATTGAGATGCTTGTTTGCACGTGGCTTTCACAAATTTGTCCACAGTTTCTTTGACATTGTAATCAAAAAGCCTCGGGTCATCTTGAATTGGGTTGTCGACACAGAACTGATCGTAGCAAAATCCTGGGGGTGGGTTGTAGCCATTGTAAAGAACACCGGTGAAAATGTCAGAATCTTGTCCAAGAGTTCTGCTTCCTCTCCAGACCAGCTCCATTCTCTGCTGCTCAAGGCGAAGTTTTTTGTCTTGGTAGTCAATACGGCCAAAGAAGAACCCATCAAATGACATTTGAGCGAAGATGGAGGCTTGCGTGTTCGAGTGACCGAACGGATCAATGTGCCAAGCTACCCGAGGTCTCGCATCTGGCCCAAATGTCTCCTCCACGAAATTCAGTCCATAAGTCATTTGATCAACGATCGCATTGTAATGTGTCGCTGCCTCGTCATTCATGCACCAACCAGCGTTTATGAACTCCAATTGTTTCCCTTTAACGAGTTTTTTCACTTCCGTTTTCATAGCTTCTTTTTGCTCGTTCCACCAGCGCTCGAAGAACGCAATTTCAACGTAAATAAATCGCTTTCTCGGGTCTGCACTTAACTGGGGAATAACGGAGTCTAAAATATACTGCACTCCAGCATGTTGAATGGAATTATTAGCTCCATAAAAGTACTCGTCCACAGTTTTCAGCCAGCCAACATCGTCATGTGTATGTGGGACAAGATGAACTTGTAGTTTATCTTCATCCTTCACTGTTCCTTCGAACTTGCATTCAAAGGCTGCACCCACACAGAAAAAGGCAACAAAGACGAACAAACTAACCATTTCTGGTGAAGAGAAAGAAAAACCACTCTGAATAGTTGGTTTCCGTCCAATTTCAAACGAATTTTGTCCAAACTAGCTCTCACGATAAAGTCACGAGATATTATTGTCAAATTTGTCACAGGCGACGCGCAGGACGAGAGAAGCTGGAACACTAGTTCCCAGAATGACGCGGTATATGGTGGCGTGTTTGGTGGCGTAAAGACATTTTTTCGGGCGGGAAAATTATGAAGTCTACTATTAGTCCAGTAGAGCTAGCGAAAAAAGGGGGTCGACCTAGAACAAATTGCAACAGAAGCTATCTCAACGTTTTCTGGACCAGAATTTAATGCTGAACAGCATATCAAAAATCATATTTGATCCGAGCGGTGCAAGTGCCTCAAATTTTAAAGTTTTCCCGACCCTTCGTAAATCACGCATCAGAACGAGGCTCACGAGCCTTGATAAGAACTTGCTGTGAAATAATAGTAATAGTAATAACTTTAATAAATACTCCTAAAAAGGTTTTTCAGTACCTATTTACAAATGAAAATACAAACTATATCTAACAAGCTAATATTATCATTCAAGCTAGTACAGTCATTCAATCATTCATTCATAT
>OX393566.1:24127087-24232087 GCA_947652115.1 Blastomussa wellsi | reverse complement strand
ATGAAATTTGACCATACCCCGTTAATACGGCCAGTCGACCAACCCGTTATTAATAAGGCCAAATTTTGATGGCCCATTGCACTGTATAAACGGCCCGGGGGTTTCTATCGGAGACGTGAAAACTGCAAAGGACCGCGAACGATAATGCCGCTAGCTGACGTAGGATCTGCAAGAGACCTAATCAGCCAAAAATAAACTGTAACACAAACATCACTGCAAGGCTGATACTACGTGAAAAAGTTGACTTTGCGAGACAGCAACCCGACAGAGACCGATAAAGCAGGGCTGCAACCGTGGACAGCTGTTTCGTTCTTATTGGAACTCCTCAGCACGGTGTAGCAGTGCTATATGAAACCAGCAAGAGAGCCAGCGCAAATAAAATGCAACAAAACCCATACTTTTCCACGTAGTATCAGCCTGTGTTATACTCACTTCATTGACGTATTTGATGAGTTTGTCCAAATTTTTGTACCAAGTGATTGCATTTTCGTACTGGAAATCCTCGCCCATGGTCAACATGATATGGTTTGTTTTATACTGCAAAGCTTGTGCGCATGTTAAAATCACAAATCTTTCCACGGTTTCTTTGACGTTGAAATCAAATAGGTTGGGATCGTCTTGTATCGGTTCAGCGTATTTACATGATTGGTCGTAGCAAAATCCAGGTGGAGGAGCATAACCGTTAAAGAGCACTCCTGCAAAAATGTCAGAATCTTGGCCAAGATTTCTGCTTCCTCTCCAGACCAGCTCCATTCTCTGCTGCTTAAGGCGAAGGATTTTGTCCTGATAGTCGATTCTACCCAAGAAGAACCCATCAAATGACATTTGAGCGAAGATAGAGGCTTGCCCGTTCGAGTGACCGAACGGATCAATATGCCATGCTATCCGAGGTCTCGCATCTGGCCCAAATGTCTTCTCTACGAAATTCAGTCCATAAGTCATTTGATCAATGATCGCATTGTAATGTGTCGCTGCCTCGTCATTCATGCACCAACCAGCGTTTATAAACTCCAATTGTTTCCCTTTAACGAGTTTCCTCACTTCCCTTCGCATGTCGTGTCTTTGCTCGTCCCACCAGCGCTCGAAGAACGCAATTTCAACGTAAATAAATCGCTTTGACGGATCTGCAATTAACTGGGGAATAACAGTGTCCAAAATATACTGCACTCCAGCGTGTTGAATGAAATTATCAGCTCCATAATAGTACTCGTCCACAGTTTTCAGCCAGCCAACATCGTCATGTGTGTGTGGGACAAGATGAACTTGTAGTTTATCTTCTTCCAACGTCGTTGAATCTTCGAAATTACATTCGAATCCTGACCCATGCCAAATCAAGGCTAAAAGGAAAAGCAAAGTCGACATCTTAGTTTCCAATTTTAGCACTGATCTGTGAGTGTTGATGTGCCCATATACCAACACTCATGCCTTGGTCACGAGATGCCAAAAATTGTCAATGTTGTTGCGTGACATATCGGGAAGTCACTGAGGAATCTTAATCTCTTTCCCTAATAACAATCGATGATTTCATATATAAATTAACTGCTCCGCAACAGAAGTCAAACGGTTATTTTGGGATCTTACTGTATTCATCATTTTAATTCTTTTTCCTCCATATTCCTCGAGCGAGGTAACATTGTTCGCCATGAATCATGATTGCGCATGCCCTGTGAACGACCTCCTTAGCAACCCTCTGATAATCCTTTATTTGAACGAAACGTCATGTTTTTTTGTAATATTTCCATATGCGTTGTTTTTCAATGTTTATTACTTCTGTGGAGGTGCTTTGCCAGCGCTCGGGAAACAAATTTCCAAAGTAAAGAGTACATACCATTCTCCATTCATGTCTTTGCCAGAGTGCTACGGAGAGAAAATGTTTTGTAATCTTTACGGTAATTTTTGACCCACCAGAGCGGAGGTTACAGCTTTTTCCACACTGTTTATTGGGGTTACGAAAAATAAGTCTTGCTGAATTTTTTTCTCCCCAGACGAGGTATGAAAGGCTAAGGAGACAGTTTTTGGGCGAAGAGATCTTGCAAAACCCACGCAACATCGACAAACGCAAAAATCACGCTGTTTCCATGCATGTAGTGATTCGTATCTTTTTGATACTAATTTTGCAACAAAATGCCACAAAATTACCGTACAACAGCAAACTTAAATAAAAGGTAACAAAACACAAACTAAACTTTTTAATGTTCAGCTAGAGAGGAATCATCCTCTCTCGTGTTCGGTTGTTTTAGGCGTTCGCCGGGTCAGTCAGGGAAGCGGCAGCGCGAAGATCTGGGCCCGAAGAAAAAAAGAAAACGTCCTCGCTTTTTTTCACTCGTCGTCCCCTACGCTGCCGTCTCTCAGTTTCCGGTGGGAGCGACAGTCACCTGGGAAAAAGCAGGGGATGATGGGAAGCCTTGCAATCACTCTGGGTTAATTCGACACTGAGAGACGACTGGGGATTAGTCAGAATCGGTATTGTGCTATTCACGAACTAATGCCTGGAACAGGCTATAAACTTTGGCCTTGGCTAAGACCTACCAAGGGATGCTTTGGCTAAATGTCTGTACTGATCGCATCTTTTACTAACTCAGCGTAAGGAAACATCGAACTCAATCTGTAGATTGAAATAAAAAATATATGCATATACAAAACGCTGGTCTTAAACAGAGTATACTTTTCTCTTGAGTATACTCTTTGTTTAGTTTTTTTAATTATTACCGACCCTCTTTTTAGACCAACTTTGCGTTATACATGTATTTTTAGTCTGGTGATGGTATAGCTTTTAACGAATTATAACTATTTCCAACCAAGTTTTTTATTTATTGTCAAAATCACTGACACAATGCCTAAATGCCGTATTTCCATTTATCCTCTTTGTACTGAAACTATTTTGAGTCATGAAGTTCGACTAAATTTATTCGATTATAATTTGGTTTTCTCAACTGGGTTGATAATGTCAATTGGCCACCGTAAAAAGATTCAAGAGCTGACGTTTCGAGCGTTAGCCCTTCGTCGGAGCGAATCCGACGAAGGGCTAACGATTCATCGATTCGCTCCGACGAAGGGCTAACGCTCGAAACGTCAGCTCTTGAATCTTTTTACGGTGGCCAATTGACATTATCAACCCAGTTGACAAAACCAAATTATATTGTTATACTTCCCACCTACGCAGCACCACAGTTTCTTTAGAAACTTACCCCTTCTATAAATTTATTCGATTACTGAACGTTCGAATGACGAAGTTGAGATACCGATCTCTCCCGCGGGCGGGGAGGGGAGTGGGGGGTGGGGGAGGGGTACTCCGGGGACATACCGCTGGATAGGGTATAATTCAAGCGAGTCTGACCTAAGGGACTGTGCAATAATTACCTGGAGGGGGGGGGGGGGCGTAAAATGGGTTCCAAATGGCCAAAAATTAAGTCATACCCCCCTCTCGTTAAGCAAAAATTAACTTCAACCCCCCCTCACACAATAATAACATTAAGTTTGACCCCCCCCTCCCCCTCTCCCTTGGAAAAACAACTTCTCCCATTGATACAGTCCCAAACCGCGTGACAACAGCAACATTTCAAGGTGTGAAAATGAAGCGAAAAGCCTTAAGGAAAAGGTGGAAATTATTAAAGATAAAATTACAGCACATGATGACAGTCTTTTTAGTGAGAGAACAGGAAAGCTGCAAACAGGTCTCAAGTGCCACCATAAATTTAATTCAAACACTCTACACTTAATTTCAACTGGAATTCAAAATAATATTGATAGACTGATTGAGGACCTTGAAACTGCAACAAATAAATACAGGGCCACCTATTCTATTGGTTCCAAAAGTAATGCATCAATATCCAGAAGAAAGAAAGAAGGGAAAAGAAAAGCCAAAAAGAGGAGTTCTTTGGCTGTGGAAAATCGAAAGGGTAGAGCTTCTGTTATTTTTCGTTCACTGGGAGGAACAGCAGTTGATGGAGAATATGAGCCAGAAAAATATGGAGTGCCACAGATTGATAATGTCGATCCAGATATTATTGCTTTATTTACGTCTCGCACTGATAAAGCTTGTTTAGGAGACCTGTTAAACTCTAAGTGCTTTGTGGGAGAAGCTGAAGAGTTTGTTGAAGACTTTTTATCATCAAGCTCTTAAACACTAACAAAAACATGTATCATTTTGATAATATTCTCAAGTGAATTTCACTTGTTACCTGCATTTCCAGTTTTTTAATTATATCCATTGGTAAATCTAGAGGGGTGTAATGAGGTTGATGTGATACTTACCTTGGGCCTAAAATTCCGTACATTTATTGTCAATCAGAATTAATTTTGTTCTTGGTTTCCTGTTGGGGACATCCTCTACTTCTATAAATTCTAGATTTACCCCTGTTGTGTTACTCATAAATAGGGTAAAACATCAAGTCACCAGACATTTACATGAACTGCTGATGGTTTTGTTATTGCATGTAATAACTAGTTCTGTTCTATTTTATTTTATTCATGTTTTATTTGTATCATTGAAAATCAGTCCCAGATTGGTGAACTGCTCATGGCTGTGTTACTTTAAATGTTAGGTCATGCCATATGAAATTTATATAAATCAGTCCAGAAAAAAGTGAGTATAATTTTCAGTAAAATAATATCTTTGGTTTTTGAGTCATAAAGTCAGTTTTTTAGTTGCCCCCCCCCACTTATTTAGAAAATTACATGTTACCCCCCCTCCCTAAGGCTGTTAGTTTACATTGTGCCCCCCCCTCTCGTTTTACGGCCCCCCCCTCCAGGTAATTATTGCACAGTCCCTAAACAGGGTCTGGAGTCATCCTAGACAAGCTATGGCCTCCGAAGACTTTCAGAAAGTCAGAAACGTTCATCGGTATTTATTTAACCCGTAATCAGTCGACATGGGACCACTTTCAGGACTAGATATTAGCGCCTTAGTATAAAAAACGATTTCCTTTGCCCTAAGCAGGCTAGGTTTTTGACGTCATTTTTGTCCTGAACAGGGTCAGGGTTTCAAATCTCCAGCGGCACCCCTATACCCCAACGTGGGTCAAGTACCCCCCGGGCTAACGACTCGGCTAAAATCAAACTCCTCCTTATTATCTTCTCTATTTTAATACTCATCTATATCATATGCATCTACAACGTTTATCAAATCTGGGCTCTGTACAAATTTTCTGACCTCGCGTGAAAGTTTGAACTGCAACTAAACTAACATTTTGGGTGTGTCATTTTCGAACAGCTATTTGTTGTAACAAAAGGGAGACAAAACTCCCATAGTCAAATTTTCGATTTAACATTAACCTTCGCACCGAGACGTCGAAATTCCATCAGGAACTTAACCTTCTATAAACCCGCGAAAGCATCCACGTTTTATTGACCAAGCCAGGGAAAAGACCCTGGGAACGAGGTTGCGGTATAACCCAGCTCCCAGAGATCTCCGTGACGTCTTTTCTGTGCGTGAGAAACAAGAGAGGAAAAAGAAAACGGATACCCGAGTACGTCATGCGTGAGGCGAGTGAAGAGCGAACGCAAACACAAAACCGGCCGTGGGAAATCTGGGGGCGACAGAAACGTCTGGATTACGCGAATGTCTGAGGTGACCGGAAGGAAATTATACTTCCATAGTAAAGTACCGTTTCCGCTTTCTATTATTCGGAATCCGCATACACTTTCCACTTAAATACCGGGGGGGAGGACTCCCAATATGGGCTATATAAGTATGTGCCGCGGGGTAGGGTATGGTTTTTCGAGTTAAATAGGGCATCATTTTTGCTTCTTTTGGCATTCTTCTCGGTGTGATCTTAGTTTGGCTATTTTGCAATTTGCAGTGCGTAAACAACACGCTAAACGAAAAAGAAACGGCCTGTCAAACTTAAAACGTTACGGAACGACAAAAAGTTGACCCGTTTATACCGTTTACACGAGGTTTTATTCATAGAACATTTATTTCGCAGTTTGCAAACTTCTTGAGTGCTTTTTTATTTACGCAAGGTTATAAATTAACAAGTCCGGTGTTTCAAATATTTTTAAAAAGGTCGAGATTGTGCGGCTAACTGCAATTCCCTACTCCAATAAGAGAGTTTTTAAGAACTGAGTTTTTTCTCAGGTTTTCCTCCGATAACCGGCCACTTTGAAAAGTCTACGGTCGAGCAATCGTCTTGGGGTATAGTCCCGAAATGGTCCCTAAATTTATGTAATAAGAACTCAATTAGCTCTAACTAAATGATTAAAAGCAATTTCTTGAAGAAAGTTTACACTGCAGCAACATCCTTACGCTTTTTCAAAAATCCATATCACAATCCGCTTCCATCCTCGCCATCGTTAGCCATTCTCACTTCCTAATGGGTTCTAATCATTTGTCGAGCACTGCTCTACGAAATAAAACCATTATTGTTCAGCTTCCAAAGATCGATGTGTGCTAAAAATAGTGACAGTATTCCTTTAAAACAACTTGGAAATCAGTGGCGACTTGGAAGTGACAACTTGGAAATGACAACGTGTGACCCTTTCATTTCGGCTTGAGAAGAATTTATCTGCTGTTATTGACCTCGCTCCCAATGTGTGGCTTCATAGCTCATTTGGTAGAGTATCGCGTCGGTATCGCGGAGGTCACGGGTTCGAATCCCGTTGAACCCCTGAATTTTTTTAGGCTTCTTTATTCCAATTTCTTAAATGGGAAATTCAGTGGGAAGATCATTTCTCACTATACTTTCAAGTGTAAGATTCTTGCAAAATCAGTACTTGATTGATCAGCACTTCTTTCAAATTTTTAAAATAATCGCAGCAAAACGCCCACGCAGTTCTCTTTGTTTGGTTGGCCCGTCTAAAGTGTCAAAATCTACTGGGGTCATTGTGGAAATTTACTGAACTGAAGTAGTTGTGTAAAGCTACTGGCAAATGAAAGTTAATTTCAAAACACCAGGAGACACAGTAGGAGACAGTACCTTCAAATTCGCAAGCTTCAGCATTCGCCATTGTTGCTGAACCTGAGAATATCCTCGACATTTGTCAATTTCAAGGGCTGAGAGACTTTTCAGAAACAAGAAACACAATCCGCACGCAAACAGCTGATTTTCGCTGTTTTTTTTTTGTAAGACACGGTGCTTAATCATTCTACTTCTGCTTTTAAAATCCTTCGTTTCTTCAAAACTGTCACCGGGTTTATAGCACGAGGTTTTGTAAAATTTAAGAGCAATATCGCTAACCGAAAAATGAATTTCGTTCGCTAATATACAAACATGCTTTATATCCGTGGACGGAAAACAGGTGAATACATTGAGAAATACAGTGTTCAATATCCATATTTACATATGGAATTTTCTAGTATTCGTTACGTGATTTCAAACGGACAATTTAACATGCTATTCTTTGCATAACTTACGCCTGCACACAAACCCGTTGTTTTGTTAATGTCACAAACTAGATTCACTTGTTTTGACTGCTTTCATTTTGTTCCAAGAAGGAAGAGTTGCAGTCAAAGTTCCGTGAATTGACAAAATAGAAATTGCGGTTAACAGGGAAAGAATTTTCTCCCCGTTATGTGCAGGTTAGCGTGCGAGCTCACTTGAAACACGTGGGTCGACCGCCGGAAGTCTGTAGTGTCAACCCGGAACTCCACTCAACTTCCCTTGATATTGACAGCGCTTTCCCACTTCCGGTGGATGCGTTATATTGTATCAAAAGTGAACGTTTTTGTTTCGATTAAGTCATATGTCAGTCACGACAGGGAAATATAGCCCAACTTCCCTTGGTGGGTTACTATTTTAGACACTCAGTTTTTTTATTGTTCCGCCGTTCAAAGAGCAACTAACAAGAGCTTGCCCCCATTTTTGTAAAATACTGAAAACAAGGTTTATTTGTTAGTGACGTCATAAAGTTGCTTGTTTTTGCAAAAATTCAGGCCATGTTGGAAAACAATAAATGTAATTTAACTGGCTTGATATATTGTTTCTTCCGGAGGCAAATTACCAAGTTATTCTTTAAGCGGAACGTAAACTTCTATTTTTAAACAGCTTGTCGTAACGTTAGAATTAGCATGTAAATTACATTGTCAGAAGTCGCGTGCTGAAACTGACGTACAGGAAATCTTTAACAATCGATTTCTTCAACGAATTTCTAAAAGAAAATGTCTACCTACTACGAATTTCGATTTTATTTTTTTTTTAATTTCACTTTACTTGTCTTGGAAACCTGCCTTAAACGTACCTTTTGTTAAAAGCTAACTTTGTTGCACTGAAGTCGATGAACTGGCCACAAATTCGAGGCCTTGTTATATGTACGCTTGACTTGGCCGTTTCCGCACATGAATAATTTTATGATTGACTAAACTCAGTTAAGTTAAACTAAACCGTAAACTTTATCCTGGTAAAACTGGGTTTGGTTTTAAGTCGGTGACCTCCCACTTTAAATACTTTAAGAATTAGAACATCCACGCAAAAATGGCCTGCTATTTTGTATCTATTCTAGCCCACAAAATTTGTGCGATATTCAACTATAAAAGGGCTTGCAGCAGCTGTCTGAAAACATTGGGAGGTGCAAGTAAACAGTCAAATTGCAGAAAACAACTTCTAAATTGAACTCTTCTGACTATTTCCTTCAATTATGTCCATGAAAACAATGGTAAGTATATTTTTGTGCAGAGTTAATTCACACTAGCAATAAATTTTGCTGCTAAACTTTCCTACTGTTACGATTTTTAATCTTTCCCCCAAGTCACTCCACCTGCAGGAACGTTAAGTTAATTCTTAGATCATTTTACCTTCGCAAACTTTCGTCTTTGGTTTTGTGTTATAAGATTGTTGTTATATTTTGACACTTTGCAATAAGATTGAAGCACCACCTTATCAAACGCTTCTTGGTGCAGAGGGTAACCAAATGAACGTTCTTTGTTCAGCGTAGAATAAGGAAAGTTAGAACAGTTTTATATCTTGTGTCCGAAACAGTTTAAATTTGAGATTATATATCCACTCTACAGTAGCCTCGCAAATCATTGCCATGCAATAAATAGTCAATGGGTAGTCATTTGGCTGTTTTCGCGATTCAATAACAGTAATGAATGATTACTGTCAGCTTTGTTTAACGGGCGTTAGTTCAATCTGAAGAAGGTGAATAAAGGCTACCGTATATGCAATATAAAAAGCAATGATCGGATTCGTCAATTATACAAATAACTTAGCGCTCTTTTAATTGTTTGCTTAACTTGCTTAACTTCCAGTAATTTATTACTTACTTGTATATTCCGTTAACTTATATTCAGTTAGACAGAAAGACTGATTCCACAGACAGACAGACTGATTAACTGACTTACTGACTGACTGACTTACTTAGTGACTGACTGACTGACTAACGGCTGACTGACTGACTGACTGACAAGCAGACAGCAGACTGATTGACAGACAGACAAACAGACAGACTGATTAACTGATCACCTGACTTACTGACTGACTGACTGATTGACTTACTGAATGAATGCCTGACTGAGAGACTTTCTGACTGACTGCCGGGGCTGACTTACTTAATTAACCTGGTTAACAACCTATTTATTTATTTAGTTACAATATCAGTTCTGGTTTATTTCTTTTTATAGAAAGCAATTCTTCTATTGATCTT
This sequence comes from Blastomussa wellsi, assembly GCA_947652115.1. Classification (NCBI taxonomy): domain Eukaryota; kingdom Metazoa; phylum Cnidaria; class Anthozoa; order Scleractinia; family Plerogyridae; genus Blastomussa; species Blastomussa wellsi. Next base: position 24,222,505 of record OX393566.1, on the reverse strand, counting down.
CACATTGGGCGTGTGTCGCTCAGCGGTCCTTAAATCGACAAAACATTCGCCAGCATCCATTGACCCTCTTGTAGCTTGGAAACTAGCAGATGTTTTCTCGTCACGACAGCGTCGGTCTGCATTCACAATCAACCCAAAAATAAGTACCATCGCGGCAGGTGAACCTTCTTTTCAAATGACGGTTCGTTTGTTCGGGAAGACTCAAAGATTTCTTCAAATCGTTGATGATGGGACAGTTAATGGAACCGTGAGCTGTGCAAGTAAATATGGTAAGGGACTCTTCGTCCGTTTCTGACAGAGTGCATTTGCTAATACACGTAATGCTCCTTGAACGTAAAGCTAAAGATTGAAATGAATTTTTCAAAAGAGAAGAAATTAAAAATCTTTCGTAGCGCCACAACTCGTAGGTAGAATTGAAAAAGAATTAAAATCTCCTGCATGCGTAAGACGTGTTAAAAAATCCCTTTGATAGTTCAATGAAAGTTGAAATATTATCGCAAATATGTGATAGCTCCCTGGCTGAAGGCATTTTTAGGACTTACGTTGCCAGAATATCTCCGTGTTACGTGGCCAGCGGAGATTTGTTTGTGCCTGCCATAAACCACGCATCCGGCCTTACTGTTAAAAGAGATTCGAACTGATTAAAAATGCATTTTTCTCACTGTATTTTCTTACTACTTCAGCCAAACTTGAGCTGCAATCTATGGGAGGTGGTCTCCAGCGTATTAAAGGGATTGAAACTGGTCTTTATGTTGCAATGAACAGCGAAGGAAACCTGTATTCTACGGTAAGTAACGATTTTAAACTTACTGAAAACAAGCAAAAGAACGCTAGCTTATGAATAATTTGCATTGAAATACCGAATTTATGATTTGAAATATTAACGGCCGAGTTCATGAATGCATGTCTTCGTGTTTGTTTTTGGAAGGTGTAAGGATAGGGTGGGCTAAAGTGGGACTTTTATAGTGGAATGCACTCGTTAATGTTTCAATTAAATAGCAGCACATTGATATAAAAAAAGTAAGGACTGAAGCGAACTTAAGACAATGCCGGTTGCTAAGCAACAGCAGGAAGGACAAATTATACTGACGTCATAACCGAGTAGTACTTGTTTCTGGTAAGGAGCCTTTTTTCGATTCATCATTGTCATTTTTTTCCTTATTACACAGGATTCAAGCAATGACGAAACAATTTTCAGGCAAACAATGCAAAGCACGTCGTTTCACACATTTGCTTCAGCGAAGTTCTACAGAAGAACCTTATATGACACATTTATATCACTTGGAAGAAACGGCAAAGCACGGAATGGGAAGTTTACCACAAGCGCACAAAATAAGGTCAAATTTTTGATCCTCACATCAGATAGCTGTTGAGAATCGCCACAGCGAATCAATTCATACCGCCGAGCAATTTAATATAATTTGATATTTTAAAATCATGCTCCCAAGAGAAAGAATAGCAAATTAGGGCATTATATAAATTTTATTCCCATCAAATGGGAAGTAAAAGTTATTTTAATCTTAGAGCATTTTGCAGCCCAAGGCAAACGTAACATTGGTCGTCACACAACACGCCTCCATCGATATACCCCTTGTGTGACAGGTAGTCTGTAGTCTGACCTCAAATTATATGACATGTTCTTTCAAATACATTCGTGTGTTAATATGCTTGTAAAATTGAAGTTTTCGTATTAAGAGCAGCTAATATTGTGCATAACGATTTTTTTTAAATACAACCATTTCCAAAATGGTTATTGGTTTACTTTACAACTAAAGTATCGATTTTAGTTCCTTATATTTAAGGATATACCAGGGAAATAGATGTTACACCAATATTTATTTGAAATATTGGAGCATTAAGCTAGGCAGTGTGTGTACAGATGTAATTAAACTAGGTATTTAGAAAACTCGACTTCTACATTGTAATAAATATGTAAAGTAATTACTGAGTGCAAGAATTATTAAAATGGAACCATCGAAAAAGATGTCGATTATCGCCACTAAGAAAGTTCCCTTACTTCCTCAGTAAAAAAAGTAAAATAGGTAAAGGCAAAGTCGAGCCTACTGCATGGCCCATACCGCCAGAGCTTATCCTGGTTTTTGTAGCGACGGGAGGTATTTCAATCTGTTTGCCCCTGAATGGGATGCTAGTTCATCGCAGGTTACCCCTCCGCCGGCATTAAATTCGCCGGTACCTATTTAAACACCTGGTTGGAGAGAGGCACTGTGAGAGTGAAAATTTTCCGGCCCTTGGGGCCTTAAAGTAAGGGGGGAGGGGGGAAACGGAAAATTTTCTTGCCCGTTCAGGCCTTAAAATTTTCGCCAATAATGGAGGGGGGGGGACGGTCCGGGCCCCCGACCCCTCCCCTAGATCCGCCACTGCTATCGACAATGATTTGTTCTTTTCTTATTGTTTATTCCGCTTTTGACTCCTTTCGTAAAAACGTTTTCATGATCGCGCTCCTGAAAATCCTAAAATATCTGTTAGGCGTATAGCAGCAAATATTAAAACCGCAATATAATCAGTTTATAAACTATAGTAACTAACAGGAAACAAATACATACTGAAAAATGAAATGATTTCGTTTTAGTGTAGCCTCCCAGTGGGGAAAAGTGAGACGCGATCCTCTATTTATAATTACACCTGCGCGGGAGGCTAGTTTTAGGGTTTCCAGCCGGGACTGGTAATTAGGGAGCTTAAGCAATGACGACGGCGACGGCTAGGACGACGCCTGTTTAAAAATGAATTTATATTTTACGCATGAATCTCGCAATTGCCTTGATGTATTCGGTGCATCTATCGCTTTCAAACATAGTTCTTGTAGAAAATATAAAGACGGCGTTTATTTTCAAACAGAAAAACGAAAATTTAGCCGTCGAGGTTCACGTTCTCCAAAGTACTCAGAATTTGGTCATTTCACGTTGTTGTTTTGCAGAGGACGGCAGAGAAATGTACAAAGAATTAGAACGCACGTGCAGAGCTATTGTACTGCTAATTAAATCTTTTGTTTAGCGACGTTCTCGTTGACGTTGCCGTCGTGGTTTGCTTAAGCTCCCTAATTTTAATTACTGAAAGGGGCTTAATTACGTCAGCACGAACTCAGTCATGTTCATTTATGGCAACGCATAAAAGTTGCCTTCAAATCAAGAACCTAAACTTTATCAGTCTTCAAGAAAATCTCAAAGCAACAATACGCTGAGTCGAAGAATCATGGTTTCTACTGGGATACTTTATTTACCTTCGGATTTACCGAGTAGCTATATCAGCAAAATTCTCTGAGAATTTCCCACAACAGGCACACCACCAGAAACTCCGTGTCCTATTTTGCAAAAATATTCTGCATAAGTTTAAAAAAAAGTTAAGAAATAAATTTGATTACAGCGGATGCAATTCAGTACATTTCATGTGCAATTCGGTAATGTTTTGAAAAACATAAACTTAGTTTCCGTCTGCAAAACATTTTGCCTTGACACCCTTAGAACGACAGAGATGCAAATTTGGGAACATTTCAAGTCCAACACCAAATGGTATTTACCCGACGATGGAATTTTCTCATTATATGGTCTTTTGGCAAAAGCAATCAAAAAAATTCATAAACAAAGCGGCACTTCCCTCTCGATTTTATAGGCGAAGCCATCGGAAATGAATTTGTTTTGGCGCAAATGTCAGGAAAAATTTACGAGTTGAGTTCAGCCATTATGACCAACCAGTGACTGTGTGATCCGCTTCAATTAAGGAAAACATTGAGTCAAAACACTTTGAAAAATAGCTCCAAACAATTGCCATGTTTTTATTTCGCCATCTGTTCCTTTCTTCAACTCCGAGGGTGGTGGCTTTGCTGTGAAATAAGAGCCGAGTTGTTATTTTCGCACCCAAGAAAAAATAGTTCCAATCGTATCGCCCCGAGAGTCTGTTCATTCCTTGTCTCGCAGTGTGGGAAGCCAGAAGACTGCGGGAGCCGTATTAACTGTGATTTGAAGGTGAGCCAAATTTTGCACTGAATTTTTTAGGAAACATTTTTCAGGTCTTTGCATTAAGAATGGCATTAACTTGACTGTGTTCATTCAGTAAATTCAGAATTGAAGTCAGATTGTGCGGGTCGGTGGTTTCTGAATACATGTGGCTTCTTACAGAAAACCGGACGAAAATAATTTTTGAAATACGAAAAAAGTTGTCAATGCTTACAAGGAAAGGGAACAAACTAATTTCATAGTCCATTAGCTAAAGTAAGGAAAAGCTTAATGCATGTCTTTTTTGGGGTCCGGCTGGACTAAATGATGTATTAAACCCAAATGTGCCTGAGAAAAAGGTAAAAATTAATAAACAAAAAAATTAACGCACCCAAAAGTTAGAAATTTAAAAATAATATGTTTGCAGCAAAAGTTATTTAAAAGTTAAATTGTTGGCCTTTTGCAGTCTTTTTGAAAGCTGATAATAAAAGGAAATTTTGCATTTTGCATTAGGTTGAAGTTCTATTAAGTCTTCTTATGATTCACGATCAGTTAACGAAAATTTGGTTTAGAATTTCATTTGGTCTTTGAATGAACAAATCATACAAAAATATCAGATAACAAGAATGGTGTGCTACAATTGGTTGGAAAGAAATTGAAGCCTTTGAGTTGATCTAATCTAATCTAATTCACAATAATCCAACAGCTGCAGTTATATTTGCCACTAAAGAATAAATTCGCTTTTAATGCCAAGACGTTCCGCTCAATAAAAGCTTTCGATAAGTCAAACAATAAACAGAATAGAATAATCTGGTTTGATTGTGGCCTCTCCAGGCTTTGCGCAAGCCTTTGATGTCTGTAGCGTGCAAGATATCAGATGAACTATAAGTTCAAGTTGAAAGATGAAAGCTGTCGCCTGTCGGCCGCAGATACATCGTAAAACAGATAATGAGGATAGGAAATTGCAAATTAACCATCTCAAACAGAAGTCTCCAAATCTTATACGTAGAATTCCTTTCTAAAAAAATAAAATTTTCAGTTCATGGCTCATACCGAAAGATATATTTTCACCCGATTACCAGAGTCTTGCGAGGTCGTCTTACGTCATCACACTAGTCTCAGGAGGCCCCCCCCTGTTTTATGACTGAGTGAATGGGTCATGGGTAAATAAATCAAGGAGCTTTTTCACAAAGCATGTTATCATCTATTTGAAAACTACGGTTCCCCTTTACAAATTAGCTTTGAAGCACTCTGCTTTGCTTGTGGTTAGTTCTGTTCTGATCTTCTTGCATGCGGCTAGCCCGTGTCGCTTCGATTTGCTTGCGGTTAGCTTTTATTTGTTAGCAAGGCCAGCACTATTTCAAATCAGTTTGCCGCTTGTGGTAAGATGGCCAAACCTCGATGTGATTGAGTTAAATTTTAAATTGCAATTATTGAGAGTGCTTCAAAGCAAATTTGTAACGGGCAAACCGTGGTTTTTAAATAGATGATAGCATTATTATTTAGTTTATGAATGTCCAAAAGCGCTCTACAAAGTACACTTAGCAACAATCAAACGTAAAACCTGTGACAATTTTCTAACAAGTTAATCCTAACTGAATAGTCTAAGTATGCGACGAAATTATGAACATTCTAATTCTGCATAATAAAATACTACAACATTAAGTATTAACGCTATATAAAAAAATTGATGTACGCCTTTCAAACGGTAGTGTAGCAGCTCTCGTAAGCTTGTAATTCTACTGGCAGCAGTTGCTATTGTTTTCAGGGCTAGGGGCATTGTTCCTGTTGTTTGTTCTATTGTTTTCACGCAGGGTATCGAGCCATTCATGCGAGACCTTACGAGAGCTGCTACATCGTGCTTTCAAAAAAGATGTGTATTTAACAGTTTTTTCTCTTACAATCTCAGTAAAGTCTCACACAGTAATAGTACATTCTTCGGTAAGGAGTTCGAAAGAGTTGGTGCAAATACCGAAAACGATCTATCACCGTAAGAGCATAGATTATAGCCCAGGATCTAAGATTGCGCTTAGTTACAAATATCTAAAAGACGGCGGTGGAATTTTATGATGTTTCTCGAAGGGGAAAGTCTAAATGTGAAATCTGGAACCTGAATCCCGGCTCTCTCTCCCACTACACGTACACGCGTGCACTCACTGCAAAGAGCATGTCCAGTCTGCTTGCTTGGCAGGGCTGGGCTCTGCTGATTGGGCTGCCTGTCGGAATTCACGGATAAGAAATCCATATGGGCGTACATCATTTGATGCCGGAGACAGCCAGTAATCAGCTCCTGCTCTAGTTTGGGATGCACTGATGATTTGAAGGTGACCATTTTCTTCATCCGGATTAACTCGATTCTGTAAAGCAATTGTGTATCTTTTCCCGTCGTAAGAGAATTCCTTTGCATACCATTTTTCAACCATTTCAAGGCTTGGACTTGTGTAGATGCCTTCCCCAAACGCTTTTCTTGGCCCAGGTTTATAGCCCTCCTTCGAAATAGCGCGGCTGCTATCTGTTCCGTGATGACACAGGCCATTTTCCGCTTGCTTGCTCCGCACGGATGCCATTGGGGCCAAGCCAGTCGTCGTTTTCGTACCTTCCAACATCGCAAATCGCTTCCAGCCGTAAGGTCGCTTGTACTCGAACCCCCCTCTCATGTATCGCTTACCATCATCTTTGACATCAGTGAAGTCGTAATCGAACATAGGAGCAAGCTCGTCTGTGCCTACAGTGAGCGGACCTCCACCTCCCTTAATGCGAATCCACACGCGAATGGTGTTTCCGGGCTGTAATTCGTAGTCTTCCACAGTTCTATCATGAGTTGTGGAAATGAGAGTGATGGCAAATTTTCAGCTGGGTAAATTTAATGTGAAAGATTAATTAATCAACGTGACACGAGCGTGGGACAAAGAAAAATTCTGAGTCCCCGACAGGAATAGAACCCATGACCTCCCGAACACATGGCGGGCGCTCTATCTACTACGAGAAGTTCTCGTAGCTCAGTGGATAGATAGGTTCAATCCATTTCTGTTGCGACCCACATATCTCAATTTCCTTTCTCTTAAGAACTTTATACCTCAGCGATTTAACTGGAGAACTTGTCAGTTGAGTGAACAGGTCGTTTACTTATATAATAAAAGAGTTTTGCTGTCCTTATTCTTGCACGCACAAACCAACTTTTTCAGACGGAGCATTGCTTCCAAATTTAAACCTAAACAAATTTGAAGGGCAATATTTATTCCGAGAATAAGCTTTCCCCAAAATGGCCCCACCCCCATCAAACCCAAGAGGTTAATTTAACATCAGAATTTTCTCTTTTTCACTGCAGTTTCCGCTGACATGGGTGTTAGTATGTCTGTATGGTCTTTTAGAAAACAGTTCTAAGAAAATACGCGCACTGATTGGTTAAAAGTCGTGTTTCTACAACTCGATGGAGACACAGAACTAGCACGAGGTGTTGACGTAATGATGGTGCGAGCAAAGAGAATTTACATTTTGATAATCAAAGTTAACAAGTTGTTTTCCTTTTTCTCGTCGTGGTGGTTTCTAAAAGAAATAGAAAACATGTACTTCGTGTTTCTATCTGTGGAAACACTCGCCTACGGCTCGTGTTCCCACAGCATTTCTCGTTCTCCCAGACTTCCACTCTCTCTATAACCCGATAGAAACACGGTACATGTTTTCTATTTCTTAAATAGTAGTTGAAGAGCCGTTGAAGTCAAGTGACTCCCTTCATTTTGTTTTCATAATCTACACACCATTAACACACCTGAAAATGAAATGCTGAAAGTTGTAAATTGTATTGAGAAATGAATTAGAGTTGCTCCACGCCTGTGAAAAGTGAACATTTTCGCTGTATCATTCAGTTCAAGTCAGTGAAAACTGTAGCTCACAGCTATACAAACGTTAACGCCTTGGAGAAAACGTGTTTGGAATAATAATTCGGATCAGTGTTAATATAACGATATTGTCTCATATTGAGCATATCAATATTTTTGAAAGTTAGAAGTCGAAATATTTACCAAGTCTTGAAAACTAACGTTGTCATGAATGCAAATGCTAGAATTAAAACTGTATAATCTACAAAATTACATTTCCTCGCCGTTCACTTGACGAAAACTGAGAACATTTTTAATCCACTGGAGATCAGCACCTAAAAACGTATTTTAAACTTAATATGAGGTGTATACCAAACGTGTAGCAAAATGAACGTCACATGATGTACGTCAAGAAAACCTTGATTAAACCAGTTTACTGAAAGATGTATTTTCCTGAAGATAATGATTGATCGAGTTTGTCTTTGACGTCAACTTGAATCAGATTAAATTAACTCTGCCAATGACCGCTAAAATTTGTTGATAAAAGATTGGACTTAATGTTCATCGGGATTAGTTTTTTGGCAAATGAGTTTTTAGTAAGCAATTTGCTTTTTCATACTTTTGTGCAATTGAAGTGAATAGATTTTGCATTTTGTACCCAGAGTAACTTCGCTCAAGGATCCTCAAGTTGTATTGAAAATAAATTCAATTTCACCAAAGGGTATCAGCTAACCCATGGAACACAGTTAGGTGGCTTGTTTAGGAATCTCGAATATAATTTCAGAAATTGAAAACAGCATTTTAAAAGCGTTAATTAACTAAGGCTGTGACGTACTAAAGGTCATTAAAAGGATTTTAACATGACTGATGTATGCCTTTTCCAAAGTGCTCAAAAACTATTTCATTATTTATACGGCACCAAGTGTTTAAACGTGTTTTGTTAATTACAATTAATTATTTTCTCAAAAATCATGTACTGACTCTCTTAATCCGGTAAGGATAAGTTGAAAGCGTTTGGGGATGGTAATATAAAATTTTCTGATTGCTCCGCCGGTGGCAAATCGTTAAAATTTCTGATTATTAGTAGAATGCGTTTCGTAGTTATTGGCGCATCGCAGACGTCATCCCCATGTAAATTGCAATTGCTGAACGTTGAAAACGCCAAAAGATTATCTTTCAGCAATTTTACTTTTGGTTTGTTTGATTTTCAATAAAAGATTATTTAAGTAAAACATGACGAAACGCAAGGATTATCTTTTCGTGTTGAATGCACAAAGATTTTTCCTGAAGACATTCAGTATTGATATGAAGCTCAGATTAATTCACAAGGAGATAAAAACGATACACTCCGGCAGTATCAATAATGTGAAAGAAATATTCTTCAATCTTTACCCCAGAAGTAAAGTAGAAAAAATGACTTGAAAGTTTGAAATTTCTTGTAATTTTCACACGATTATCAGGAGGGAAAAACAACAGCCTGTGGCTTCAAAAAGAAATTATAATTTTGACTCACTCATGTATAAAAGTTTTTAATGCAGATTAATGAGAACTGTTGTCGAGCTTGTGGACGGTTTTATTGTTTTTCTAAGTACCTGCTACTCAACCGTGTCTTCATTAACGTCATCACAAACTGTCGCAACACTTCGAGTCACGTACCCGTAAGTGATAAAATTTTCCTTCTTGGTAGATAAACGAACAAGGACTGTTGCTGGATCGAAAACGCTATTAAATGGACACCAAGTCACTCAAAACGCAGATGAATAGAAGGACTGATGTCGAAATCACGGCTCGGTGCGCCAAAACTAGAGAATGGGTACTGACAAAGTCAGCACTACTACAATCGAAGACGGTTCAGTGGACCGCGGCCAAAATCAACCTCAACATATTCTCTCTGAGGGAGCCTGGAGTTACGGACAAGGCTGAACACACGGCTATAAGTGTCAAGCTGTTTGGTAAAAATCACTGGTTCCTTCGGCTACAAGATGATGGGGAAATTACTGGAACACGTGAACAAGGCAACCCTGAAGGTACGCAGCATACAGCAGGAATTTTAATTTAATAAAATACAGTATTAGAATATTAAAAGTTGAACACGATTTGAATTGTGACATAGTTTGCAGACTTTAACATAAAACATGCTAAAAGGTTCTCCAGTAAAGAAATGTTAAAACAACTTTTTGTTCGATCAACACGAGATTCCTAAATTATTTTTACACTTACGACTTAAACCCAGGGATAGTGACGGAACCGAAATCAGTCAAACAACTCAGTTCAAGGTTAACACACTATTTTTGCAATTTTAAAATTAAAATGCTAATAAAAAGGTAAACGATGAAAAATATATGACAGCTCTAAAATATTAACATATGATTTCCAAACTAACTAATATCCATTTGCGTTTTAGTAGCATTAATACTTTTTAGTATTTTTTGTTCATATTCAAAGCGATAAAAGTGATTATCTTATATTGTTTTACACAACGAAACAAAGAAATGATCTTAAATGATTCTTATATTTTATTGGAGAATTTTAGTGTCTTAGTCAAAATACGTTTTTAGTAACCAGACAGCCAGCTGGCTTAAGTGATGAAATATTTGCTCAAGAAAACAAATTCCGCTTTTTCTTGAAATGGCTTTACTACGATTGACTTGCGAGAAGTAAAAGCGGAATAAATAAGTGATTTGAAGACAATACGGAAACGGTAAAAGACAATTGATATCATTTCAACTCAAAATACCGAGAATAATTATTTGCCGCACGAGCCAAGTGGTTCAATCACTCCCTTCAAAGTGAAGGGAAGATTAAAAATTTAAAAGAATGAGCTGCTGGTACTTTTTTCTTGATACCATTTTAAGTTTATCCTGACGTACGTGTATTCTAACGTTTCCTGCTTAGAAGAGCCTTAAAAACCTTTACAATTGATTCTAGTTTTATCCGGTTGCGGTCAAACTTCCTCAACCGGTTTAACAGGAGGGAATTTACCTCAATGGGAGGGGCGACATTTTTGACAAGAAAGCAGGCGAACATCACATGAAAATAGTTTGCTGGACGTCTACAGGAACTGAGAAAAGTAAAGAAAGGACGCGGAAAATGATGTCAAAAAGTATCCTTGGGAATAACCCCACATTTGAATCTTGCTTTGATGCACTGAAATAAGCGCTGGCCCTGCGAAAGTGACACTGCTGAAGATATTTTAAAATCTACCTATTAAAATAGGTTTATCTCCGGAAATTGTCTCAACCAAACTATAAGATTAAAGGAAATTGCGCTCGATCTGTCGAAGCGAATCAGATTTCAGCAATTTTGTTGAAGGACGTGAGGAGTGGGGCCTACCGCGCTGAGTAGCCAAGCAAAGGATATTATTAATATTATTATTATTATTATTATTATTATCTTTTATGATAGGAAAGTTTAACTTGATATACGTAAATCTTGTAAAAATGGTTTCAAGCACTGCAATGATAAATGGTGTTAGTAGTAGTAGTAATGGTAATAATTAGTAAACTTTTTTTAACTTTTATATTTTATATTTTTTCTACCCGTATTTATCCTTGTAAATTATTATAATAAGACTTTCCTCGTTATCTCGCTTTTGGCACTGTAGTCTTTTTAAATTTTTAAGTTTTGCTGATTGATTGTTATAAAATGTAGTGTAAATAGTTTTTTTAATTGCAAATAAAGGTTGTAAATTATTATTAATTAAAACATATAATAATAATAATAATAATAATAATAATAATAATAATAATAATAATAATAATAATATTTTTTTAAAAAAGAATATACAATTTTATTAACAAATTCTTAAACAATCTTAAATTTACAACATATGATCTACTAAAATGCTAAGAATGATGTTCACAATTATAATCCGTATGAATATATAAAGATATTCCAAAAACTTTGTCTTCAATGGCTTTTGAAAAGAAAGAGAAGTAATACTATGTAAATGTTTGTATTCACAAGGTGATGACAATAATAATAATAATAATAATAATAATAATACATTTGTATAGCACCTTTTCTGCAAGATTGCCGATTACAACTATGAAACATAAAAACAACTAAAGTATTACAAGTCAAAAGCTCGAGTAAAAAGGCGGAGCGTTTTAACTTTGCCTTTAAAAATGTCTACAGTACTACTTGATCTAATGTCCTGGGCAAATAATTTAGTTGATGTACGTTTTTCAGAAGGGAATTGGAGAAACAGAAACATTTTTTCCAATTGTAAAAATTCGCACTGAAATTTCTCATAGGTCGACGCGAAAGGCAGTTATTTCTACGACGCATGCCCCAAAATGTTCCTTTAAAATGCAGATGTATTGAAATGGATTCGTCACCATGAATACGTGAAGTCATCTTTAAAATAAATAAAAATAAAATTGCCTTCAAATCAAATAAACCTTGAAACACAAAGAGGTATATAAAATAAACTGAGAATACACAGTCAGACAATGCAACCTTTGTACATAGTTGAAAATTTGTACAAGTCGATAAGGAAAATTATATTCGCACCTGCATTGCATAGCTTTAAAGCCGTCGTAACTGATTTATGAAACATCGCACTTTATAGAAAATAACATACATTGAAACTGTCGCCACGTGGACACAAATATATTGTAGGTTAACAGATATAAACCTGCAAGACAGCGAATACTCAACGCTGCAACTGCTTGCCTTCATTATTATTTCATCACGGTACATTAGAAAATTCTAGAACATTGATTTATTCCTAGCAGCCTTTCTGAAGAATTTATGGCCTAGTTTCTATTTCAATACGAAATTTTACTTCACTCGGTTGCCAGGCATAGTTTTTTTGATCAGTGTTCCCACCGATAATTTAAATTTCTTCAAATGTCTCAAGCGGGCTTGGCCATTCCTCGACATTCCATTTGGAAGAATTCGAGAGATGCTTCTCACAGGCAAGAATGTGAGCCTTTCTGGCTTGTAGCAGTCAGTGTAGATAACCGAAAGTTCGAAACTGCATGTGTTCTTGGTATTCACTAAGTTAGTTGTTTCTTGTTGCTCTCGTGACGACTCGACAGAACTCTGACTGAATTTATTTTCAAACATCAAGTAAGAAAACCTTTCTCGTTGTGACGAAGCCATCAGTTCAGGGAGATATCTGTAGCGAGATTTCTGCACGAAGTGAAATCAGGTTAACTACCCTGAATAGAAGAAAGTTTACTCGCTAAACAAGGAATTAAATTTGACTTTGGGAGCCGACGAAATTAAAATACATGTAGCGAAGTCAAAAGCCACCAAACCAATGGTATTTTGCATCCCTTTATAACAAAATGGCTGACAAAATCCAAAGGTTTCCAAAGGTGATGAGAGAGGAGCGAGGTAACGACTTAGTGCCTTTAGTTTTGTAGCATTCACGGTTTTAATTAACACACAACAACCATGATCAATCCTTCACTAACTGTGTGGAATTTCTGAGCTATATGATTCATGCAGCATGCATCACAGTTTTATAGTGTATATGTTACGCACGCCACACAAATCATCGGAAGTTCCGGTTTTGGATACCACAAGGACTAAAAATACACGGCGAAATCTATTATTTAATGTGTTAATTTCATTCTTTAATACATATTGTTACTTTGCTTGCAGTGGACCTACAATTAGAGTCCATTGGAAAGGGATTAGTACACATCTATGGCCCTGAAGTAAAGCGATATCTTGCAATGGACAGCAATGGAAGGCTCTTTGCCACGGTAAGCTAAATATCTCAGTCAAGTCGTTTTATGCTTTCATGACCTACTTTTTATCCTAGGCATGCCCTTTGCTCTTTGAATTGACAAATTTTGAGACTGATACTTCATCGTGAAGAGAATTTCAACTGCCGCAATGATTCGTTATAAAGATTAATCTACTGTCGCAGAAACAAGGGACAAATTTCGGAAGCATGCAGTCGATAGTTGATATTTAGTCGAACAAGTGAAGTTCACTATTGGCGAGAAAGATTTGCAACCACTGAGCAGTTGTGCCGTCTATAAGCCTGCATTGTGCTTTCACTGGGTGACTTTGGGTGTAAACTTGTTTTTGGCTCATCAGATGTAGATTCGGTGATTCTTTACGGATATCGCGTAATAGATTCCATTTGAAACACAACCATGCAATCTTCACAAAACGAAAAACGTGAAAATTGTGGAAAAAGCAACAACAGCATGAAAATTGGTGGACACAGTTACATTTCGCTTAGCTGTTTACTGCTCCGTCTTCTATGCCGACAGAGCACCTCATAAAAAGTCAGAATCGTCTTCGGCATTCATCACGGGTATGTGGGGTCTTGCTTACTCTATAAAAGGATGTCGGCCAAAGGCAACAACGGAACACGCTTGGCTTTGATGAACTTTATTCTGTTGTTCTGAAGTGATACTTTGTTTATAGTGTAAAAAAAATATAAAGTTATATTCGAATACGTTCAGCGTTTCCCACGATTGATGACATTTGCAATAGCGGCCTGTTCAGCTGCGTTGTTCGCTTCAGGTTATTGCAATCTTGCTGATAAGATTTAGTATATATAGATCGGGAACTACAGCTTCGATAAAAAAGGTCTTTGACACTGTACTATCTTCTAGAAATAGCAACTTCGAATATATAAATCTAACTGCAATGTCATAAGTGGAATCGATGTTATGGCCCCACGAGCAAACGGTTGTTCAGCTCGGAACTCAGAATTCCATTCCTTAAAAATTCCGGCGAAGATGCAGCTAAGGCACACATTTAGGATGCATTTGACAGATAAATTTATAAACCAAATCGTGTTGCCTTTGACACTTGCTTGTTTTATTGCGGATGCAACCATACCCTTTTCGATTCTTTGTCACCGTTTAATAAATTTTAACCACAAAGAAGTCAAATAAGTCGGTTGAAATGATGAAACGCCAATGTTTCATTGAATATCTTAACAAATTATCACGATGGCCGTGAACTTGGAAGATGTACTGACATTTGTTTCCAAAGAATACTGCCACAACAGAGCCGGCTACGCCAAATATAATTATCATTTTTATCCTAACTTTCTTTCGTTAACTTTCTGGGAAGAACAACAAACATTTGCTTAAAGTTACTGAACATCCTTTCAACTTTTGTTACATAACTTTAAATTAATCAAGGAGTACTTTTCCAGAGTATTCATCTGATTCACTTTTTTTATCGAATACAAAAATAAATCATGTATACATTATCTCACTACCGCATATGCTGATAAATATTGGTATTGCCGGTCATCGTAAGTAGTAATATTGGCTCTTGTTTTCAGTCAGTGAGCCGCAAGTATATTTTGCTACTGGCGCTATAAAGAATATAGTCACCAATATATCGGTCCAAAGATAACCGCAGTGACAAACAGAAACTGATATGTTTTCAAACTTGCCAAATTTGCCAATATGATCACACGGACAGACATTGGGTCAAGACGTTCTACCGAAATTAAAATTGTTACTGTATAAAATATCAAAGTGAGTAACTATCAAAACAAAAGCTCAAAGACACCGATCATTAATCTCATAATATGCCGCAACTAGGAAACCAATCAAAGTGACACAAAATATATCAGGCGATGTGTGGAGAGTTGGTCATGTAACTGCCAAATACCTCTACTGATAAAACTATAAGTGATTTTCAAGAACTTACAGATATCTAAATCTTCTTTAACCAACAGGTTTGCGAAAAGATTTTTATCAGAATCACGTTTGCAAAATTCTAGTTTATAATTCAGTGAACGATAACATTGCAAACTTGGATGTTAGGCTTCCAAACGTTCTCGCTAAGTAAACATTCAATGATTCATTCTTATAGACCCTTATAGACCCTCCCGCTTGTTAGATTCCCCTTCCCCTAGTTATAGGCCCCTCCGGATATATAAAAGCCCTCACAAGTCTGCAAGCAGATTGCGGACTTTATGTCGTTAACTTTAAGTCGTTTCTTGTTAGCTCATTTCCAAATGTTTTTTTTTTTGTGCCGCTTCTAAAGCCATCCGGATGTGAGCTCTCCCAGTTGTTAGTCCACCCAAAGCCCTCATAAACATGCATGAGCCTAGCTCGGGCTTTTATAATCAGAAGTTCACGGTATTGGTACATATTTAAAACAATGACTGAAAGGTTTATCACTTTTGGGATTTGAGGTTTATTTATATCAAAACACTTCCAATATGGTTACAGCGCAAACCAACTGTCTAATATCCACCTATTGTTTTTGTTCTGGAGTTGCCACATTTCAGAGAGTTAAACCACTGAAGCTAAAACTCGCTGAAATACGCTTTTCTGTACATATGCGGTGATTTGATGTCTGATCTGACGGAACGCTTTTCAAAGTTTGTTTCTGTGACAGAAACCTCTTTTTCTATCGGCCTTGGGAGGATTGTAAAAGTTATATATAATCATGTTATTGAATAATTGAAGAACTGTTTGGTCATACGTGGAGGACAAATGGACTCATTACACGGCCACTAATTTTGGGCTGAAACTCTCGTCGTGTAATCGCAACGACTTTTTAAGAAGATTTATTTTGGAAGCCGAGCTGAAGTCTCAGCGCTTTAAACGGTGCTGAAATTTATCTTGGGATGAAATTCGCCATGTAATGTGTCTCATTGGTTAAATTTATAAAAATATTTCGGCATATGCGCATTTCGTGGTAGTGGCCCTTCAAAAGGCTCTAAACAAGAAGCTTGTAATTTCTTTTTTGCAGAAAAACAAAACAGACAGCACAATTTTCAAGCACGTGATAGGAATCAATGGCTTCCACACGTTTTCTTCGCATAAATACTACAGGGACACGCCACATGACATGTTTGTGGCACTGAAGAAGGCGGATGGGCTACCGAGGAAAGGAAACAAAACTTGCAGGCTTCACAAAGGGTCTCAGTTTTTAATCATTTAACAAAGTGAACTCTAATGCAAGCATCATATATGTTAGCCTAATTGGTTTCTGTAGGTTATTATTGTAGATTATTATAACATTTCAACAAGTCTTATTTCCCTTTAGCTAGGAGGGTTAGGAGCGGTTTGATAATTTTAAATGCTGTTTTGGGCACGATTAACGATCACAGAAAACTCAATAACACCAATTTGGTTTTGTGGAACAGTTGTGTAAATTGTACAAATTTTTACAAATACCTTAAAGAGACATTACAAGTTGGCCATGTTTTTCTGTTTTAAACGATCTTGATTCGTAAATTCTCGCCATATTTATGACTTCCTTAGAACACTTTGAATCGTTGATTGATCTTGGGACGGTTTAGCCGAATTTGCTTTTCCTTGATTACTAAATGAGGTTTCGCCAAGAAAGTTGCCATTCGGGGAGATAAACTCAAGTTAAAGTTGTATCAGAGAAAAATTTGAAAAGACAAAGAAACACACTAAGTTTTTGATCACCTTCACCCGACTATAAACGGCAACACTACAAAATCTAAACAGGCATTATTTTGCCATTTGTTGGGTTTTATTTATAAAAGAAAACTTTATGTTATGTATAAAGGAAGGGAATAGCTGAAAGGAAAGGAAAGAAATAGCTGTAGACGCGATCCCTTCAAATTGCGCCAGGACTATAAAACGATATTTAAAACAAACAAAATCTACTGGAAAGTAGTGAATTAAGAAATGAGAGAAACAACTGAAGAGTATTTAATGTTTATGATCCTGATTAAAAAGGAAATATAATTTGAATTACATCTGTTTATTGACGTAGGATCATCAGAAATAAATTATTTGTTTCAATTCAAGTTTATTACATCAACGAGTTATATCTACTGATTGCCCCATTCACATTGTCCCATTTCAGCTACCTGAAACACAATTAAGACAGAATCCATCAGGAAGTTGAGTAATATTTATTTAAGTTGGACAAAAATCGAGTAGCAGAGTAATTTAAATCATATTGCGTTATTTTTTACCCTTGATAAAAGGTAAAGATGTAAGTAGTTATTTGTGATAACACCGACAACAATTTCTTATCAGAGCCCGAGAAAATGAATTTTAAAGATCACAAACTCTAGGCAAAACCTAACGTGAAGCCATTTTGTAAAATCGTCTTTAAGCGATTTAGTGAAATTTGTTTCCGATGTTTGGTGTTGTTAGAATAGATTTCTTTTGATAAGATATTTGAAGTAGTAACTCAAAAGTTTGCAATAAGGTGGAAATAATTTTGGTACAACAATTTCTTATCAGAGCCTGAGAAAATGAATTTCAAAGCTCGCAAGCTATAGGAAAAATCCGGCATCTTTTAAGCGATTCAGTGGAATTCAGTGGAACTTCGAAATTTGTTTTCGATGTTTAGTGTTGTTAGAAAAGATTTCTCTTGATAATATATTTGAAGTAGTAACACGAATGCTTGCAATAAGGTGTAAATCATTTTGGTACATAATTTTGTCCAATGAATGCTCGAAGTCCTAACGGATTCCGTTTAAAATTGATTTCTTCATAGAAGTTATAAACTGATATTTGCCGACGTCAAATTTGGAACAACGGAAGCACATGTAAAATTCAGTCTTCCAGCTTCATTTTTTTGAAACTTTTTTGTTGGTTTAAATGGGGTATATGTAATATATTGGAAAACAAAACTTCTGCAGGCAACTCAGGTAGGATCAGTCCCTTCTCTTCCTCATACCGCTGGGAGAATAAAATTTATATTTTGGTGCCAAAAATAAATTGTTTAATATGATGTCCAGCACAGATGGAATGTCTGCCAGTTAGGCAAGTTTTGTTTGATTTATTCAGAAGTTTGTCATATATCGAAGCTGTAAGGCTATATAGAACTGCACTGCAATTATAAAGTGCGATATTATAATAAGATAGACCAGGAGATAAGTTATACATAGTTAGTGTTAGGAAATAAAAAAAAATAACTTACCAATGGCAAATATTGTTGAGCTCATGGTGGCAAATAAAAGAAGGGAACTGAAATCAAATCAGGTTCAAGTTTATTTAAAGTCATTGCTTGTTTGATTATGTTTTCTCTTGGCTTTATTTTTATTTTTGCAAATTACTAAGAAATGCATGGAATCTACCCCACCCCACTTTAGTAGCAATAATTTAGGTATCATTAGGTGAAAAAGAATCCATTGCTTGAGAAAATGATTTATTCAGACGCATGAGCCGCGAAAGAACATATGCATTGCAGTGGGCCTTAATCACACGGCGGCCATGCTGAAAACTTTTGTTTTGCCACACGGAAGCTCGTTCCCAAACATTTCAACTCGAGGCTCGGGGTACGAAATCTATTGTCTATGGCCAATATGGCCGCCACGCGAATAAGGCCCATGAATACACTGCCCGGCAATTCCATTCACGAAAGGCTTATTTTAGAAGTCACGGGCTTTTCTGCCAAGTTTTAACCTGTATTGACTTACATACCGTTCCTTTATTGCTATTTCGTAAAAATATAGTGGTACATACAAATGCTGATGATTTTTTTTTTCACGTTTAACGGTATGCACATCACCACATACATTAAAACCATTCTTCTATTAAAACTTTCATTAAACTGTTGCCACCTGGAAGGCCATCAGACTCGGATATATCAATAAGTACATCATTTTCAGTGTCTCAATTGACACAACAAAAGCTTCGCTGAAACAAATTTCGAGCACCTTAATCCAAGTGGCTAACGACACTAAAGGACCCTTTGTTCGGACACTGCTTTACGTGACTGCCCCATGGTCGGTAACAGCATTTTGAAGTGGAGAATTAATATCGGTTGCATTCAGCGCCCTTTTCTGTGTGCACTAGGCTTTGGATAAGTAGCTGAAAGACCAGTCATTTTCAATGGCATTTACTAACCGAGCAGTTTGGCAACTAGTGCCATGTTCTGTTAAATTAAAAACCAGCATATTTTCATTCGGGCCAATGAGAATCAAATGAAGACCACTCGTGACCAGACGCAAGCTTCTTTCCCGCGTTTGCGTGCCGCGTGTTCCATGCTTTTTGTTTGATTGGCTTATTTATTGCATTTTTGCCGAGGCAGTTATTAACCCGTGAGAAAGTTTATTTTTCTTGAGACAGTAATTGGAAACTGCTTAATTAAATAGACCATTTCCGAGTTCCCTTTTCCCTCTGTTTCAAAACGAGTCTAAGTGCGGAACTATTCATATGGAAATGAGCTTGTTTTGCATGAGAATGAAGATGCAGGTAAAACACATTTTCATATGAATGGTTTCGCACTTAGACTCGTTTTGACACCGAGGCAAAAGAGAACTCTGAAAGGGCCTATTCTATATCTCTTCAGTAACCTGATTAAATTCCATATCTCTTCAGTAACTAATTTTTAACTTCCATTAACTCCAGAGAATGTTAAACTAAACGATTTAACGTCCGAATGGATTTTGAACATTCCTTTGTTTATTTCGAAATATTGCGAATTGTTAAACACAGTTAGCGTTAACATTGAAGAGCAATTTGTTAATTAAACTACTTCCTGGAGTTAACAACATTTTCTAGTGATGAAGTGGGTAATTTGTTTGGAATTTGAAAATCGTGCTAAATTGCACTTATCGACATCGCGACTTTCACGCAATTTTCGTCACTATTCAGAGGTCGTTCCACCAAGCTGCAGATTGCGTACGCATTGCAAGAAAAAATCACAAAAAATAAAAGGCTCCTAATATCATGAACTGAGAAGGTTTTCGTTGAGAAAGTAATGGAATGGTGTTGCTCCACAGATTAATAACAGTTTAGTAAAGTCTTTAGCAAGTAAAGTCTTACTTTTATGAGGGTATTAAACACCAAATAGCTAAAACTAACAAAAATGTGGTCCTCCGAATTACCATACTTAAATTAGACTATTGCACAAGAATAATCTGTTAAAACGATTTGGATGTCCGATCACTCGCATAGCACGAATTGGCCTGGGGACGAGGCTGGTAAGAGCAGCATATTTATTTGCAATACTAACAACCATTTATCAGCATGCCGAGTTGTTAACTATTCCGGAAAAGATCACATCCATTACAAGAACTATAAAGAAGCTACTGAAACTGTGGAATTTGAAGATGTATTAATTAGTAAAATGTCCAGTGCGGTGGGTAAACCGTGAAGGTAAAGAATCTCTCTAAATTGTTTAGATTGTGAGATTTTCTATTTGACAACTAATTCTAATTGTTATGATTTGATAATTATCAATTATAACAACTTATAGATTATCGATTATCGTTTTCCCAGGTTGCCAGTTATCGATTGTTTCAGGTATTTGTCAAGATAGGAGTCCGGGATACCTAAAAAAATTCTTACTGATTTCAAACAATCTAAACACTGTATACTCAAAACGTGAATCTATGCTTTGCGGTGTTCCGTCGGGGACCAAACTGTTTCTAAACCTTCTAAAATTTCATGGGCCGGGAAGCAATGGGGGGGGGGGGGGGGGGGGGGCGGGGGGAAATCAGATTTTTTGGGCAGCAAAAGAAACTTTGGGCAAGGCAACGTGGGAGAACTCTTTGGGCAAATGATTTACCCCCTCCCCCCCTAGAAAAAATTGCCCGTACGCCAATGGGTACATCCCGTCTTAAAATTTGTAAAAAGTATGCATTAACGTGTAACCAAATGGTTTTTACTAAAAAAATTATTTCAGTTGGAGAAACTATCTAAAATAAAACGGTATAACCAAATAATAATCAATTTTGATACACTTGAAATTTAGACTTTCACCTTATGTCACTTATTTTTAATAAAATTAAAAAGTAGATTCTGAAAACCTATAAGTGAGAAAAAAATAAGTTGTCTGGAATTTCCCTGTAGTTATTCCATTGGAATAAAAATTATTTCTTCCATTGTGAAATACTATTAAATAAGAGGGTCTTTAATGGATGTAAGGGATGGAGTGGGGTGGAGGTAGCGTATTTCCGAGTCCATACAACCGTCCTTCGATAAAACTGGTCATCAATGAATTGTACAGGATAGTTAAATACAAATTTCCAACAATAAAGAAAAGGAGGATCGAGAAAGCATTGCTCAGAACATTTTATTTTCGTTAGAAGAAAAGTGATGTAGTATTATCAAATGACGAATGATAGTTTTAACAACTTTTTGAACATTTAATTAGTTAACAGCAAACACCATTGCGACCCTCAGATAATATTCACTTATTGTGGTTTTCGTTTTATTTTCAGTTCGATTATATCTAGCCTCTGGAAAAAGACATCTTTACGACGGGCATATTTTCCATTTCTCGTGAGTAGGCACTCGTGGGAAGATATCTGTTCTCCAAATAACCGGCTAAGGATGTGCTTTTAAGACTTAAAGTGCTACTACGATGAAGTTTTCGATGTCCATTTTTTTACATTTTCGTTCATAGTACGACTTTTTCAGATATCTTGCCAAATTTTAGTCCATTACAAATATTAGAAGTTGTCTTCTTTGCACTTTTATTTCCGAGAATTTACGGCCGCCATTACTTCTCACGCCTTGTTCCATCGCTTGGTTAAGAATTTTAGAAAATGACGTCATTTTCGGAAATAAAAGTCTCAAAAACATGACTTCTAAAGTTTGTAACGGGTTGAAATTTGGCAAGATGTCTAGGACATTTGTATTGTGCACGAAAACTATAAAAATATAAATACCAAGAATTTCGTCATAGTAGCACTTTAAGGATTCCAACTTTTGACAACAAAAAGCTGTTCTCAAGAATATTCGTTTAAAACCTACACTGTTTAACAGTTTGAAATTCGCTGTGTCTCTATTGAATGTCTTCAATATTCGTTCTCGCACTTTAAACCATTTAATAATAAATATTCTTTTACATTTGATTCTGAATTTCGCCTTTGTAAAACTATTAAATAGATAAACTAGTATAACAAGTTTTAAAAATAAATATGTAGAAATACATTTGTCGCAATATATTCTGGCTTTGTGTTCGTCTCGAAGACCTGCTTTCGGACGAAGTCGACGAGATATTATGTTCAAAATAAATAGAGATTTATTTATCGTCAGTGCTAGCTATTCTCAACTTATTTCTCTAACTTGTATTACTGAAAGCAAGGAAGTTTTGTTATTTCGTTTTGTATGTGAGCCGTTCTTCATGTGGCCATTTTTCCTCATGGATAAAAAAAGCAGTTTTCGTGAGTGTACTGAGATTGGAATATAATATTTGTAGGACGCGAATGTTTCAAAGCCGTTTGACTCTTGGGTTTGTCGAAACACTGTGTCATCTGTTGGTTTTTCCTGTAAAAAAGACCAAACAAACAACGCATTGGTTAGTAAGATGTCTAATTTGTAAACATAATCTTAAAGGTTATCTTAAGCTCTCTTCTTTGAATTTTACTTAAAGGAATTCGCAAGGAATTAATATACCGTATGAATTTCGCATGCCTTGCGTGAAAGCCACGCTGTCGGGCTATAATTGACGAGAGTTGTGATAAATCAAATTTCCTTTTCTTTTCTTAGTTTTTAATTTTGGTTTCACTGCGGTGAGCGCGCTATTTGAATAAACGCGAACGAATTGTTTCTCATGACGACAAGGGAATATTAAACGTGGGAAATAAACTCATGAGCGAATATTTGCCCGGCGTAAAATACCATCACATACAAACGAATAGTACTCAGTGGACAAATCATTTAGCAGATTCAATTGCGTTTGCCGAGTTTTTCAACTAGATCAGTAATTAAAAATGAAATGAAATGTCATCGCGTTCCTTCAATTAAAAAGAAAATGTTTTTTAATCGAACTGAAAACAGTAGCTATTCCTCGATTCGAAACAGTCGAATTAATTTTCAAATTAAAGAATGTCCCCGTATATGAGTCAATCGTCAATTGATAATACCAGAAATAACCTTTGTAGAGGTTAATTTACTAACACACTCAGAACACTCGAGTTTTTCACTTATGCTCTGTTATCATTTCAAACTCGATCTACGCAGTCTGACAGCTAGCCAGCCAGTAATTTCCCACATAGGAACAACTGAGATTATCTCAAAAAACATTTATATATAGCATTAAACAATTAATTCATTTAGACGCCCACCCCGCCTATTTTATAGTCTTGATTAACGAACATAACAGCTTTGGATGAAAGATCAATTCTGTGTTGATTACAGAAGTTTGAATTTTTCAAGATGAAACTAAAAGAAACTAAGTTTCTAATAACTTACCGTCGTATATACTTTTCCATTGGCTGCCATAGCAACATAAAGACAAGTTTGTTTGCTGAATATTCGAACCAAACTTCTACCCACAGACTGGAGTTGAAGCTTAACTGTAAACAACAACAGCAATCAAAATTTAGATTTTAAACAAATAAAGACTTCGATGGCTTTTTATTAAAGGAAGGAAAGCGAAAAGTAATGAAACTAATTAGGGTTAAAAAAATCGGCTGTATTGCTTCTGAGTTAAGTCTGGAGGCTAATTGTCCAGCCAAAGCATATTAACATACTCAAAAGGCCTCTTTTGGTCATAAATACGGGGTTTAATAATCTATATTGTAACTGAACTAGAGGCACAAATATTTTCGCATTCAAAGCTATCCAGCAAATATTAATGCAGCGAAAATAAAAAAAGTTGTTTGTCTACTTACTGTCGGGGCTCCGAGCATCTGAAGTGCCATTAATATTGCCGTCTTTGTAAACAGCTAAAAACCATCCATTTTTGTACCATAATGATGCATCTGAAGTTGATGTGTGAGCTTGGCCAGAACCCAGCAAAGTTTCATTGCAGCGTCTTGGAGAAGCTGTAGACAACCTTGTATGTCTTCTTTCTCGCTGAATTATCCGCCTGAGGCCGTTGCGCAAAGGCAGAGCTCCAGAATGCCCGAACGTGTATAGAACAAAGAAGACAGAAATAACCTGAAACGCAAACGATATATACGTGAAAAAATGCTTCATTTTTTTTGTTTTATTGGTATGATAATCGTTTTTCGCCTCAGGCAATAGTTATTTCGTGATTTCTTTTCTTGTGCGTTCGTATTATTTTTGGAGCTAATGTTTGAAACAAAGAAAACTACTTCAATTCCTTCACGGGTCAGAGACCGCGCAAAACGTTCTCTAAATCGCTATAAATCGATATGAAATTTATCATAACAGTGTAACTTCTACTGATATTTTCGTACCAACAAATTCCCCTTAATAAAATAAAAATATCACTGCATGGCAATCTAAAAAGAGAATTAATATTTCGTCTTGAGACTGATAAGGTTAAGTGGGCAAATTTTGCTTTAATTCAGTCGATTTCCGGCATTTTCTGCTCATATACTGCGATGAGCGATTGTCTGTTCTCTCTAGAAACCCCAGTTAAATTGCCTCTTAAATTGTCCCAGTTCATTTTCCGTTCGTAACAGTTGATTGCCTTATTACAACACCACGTGATTCAAAATTAGACGATTCAGCAATTTTGTAGAAACCGAAAATGAGTGCTGTAATTAAAATCCTGAGACATTCAATTTAAGAGGGAAATTCCCTGTTTCCCTTAAAACAGCGATTACAAGCTAATTTCCTGAATAAGAAAGACACGTGCAACAATCTTGGAATTGAAATATCAAGAAACTCTTTCGGAGCTTTCTTAACTTGAGAGTGTCTTTGAAATCGAATATTGATTGTATACCACAAATAACAGCCGCACTTAGCTGAGCAATGTGTTAGCACTTGAATGTTTCAATGTTTGAGTCAATTGCCTGTTCCAAGCTAAGCGAAAATTCATGATAACAGCTTATTTTCTTGTTCCTTTCAAAGTGTTTTTTTGGCCGTACCTGGACAAAATTTTGGAAAAAGATCCCGATATTCAGAAAATGGCATAACCACAGTTAAACGACCTGTAATTTATACAGATAACCGTTAAAATTCTCAAGCATAAAAAAGTATAAAAATGTTTTACCTGCAATAAACCCATTTAAAATCCTCTTCTTCACTTTTACAGCTACAACCCTTGATCACGATCGACGTTAGAAGCTTGTCTAATTCCTCCGTGGTGGAACCTGATCGAGTTTTATTCTCTGATTTTCACGTTCACCTACAGAGCTGCTCTTCGCGTGTCGAGATATATCGTTATTAATAATATTCGAGCTCGTGTATGCCCCTTATATTATTCGTACTGGTTTCCGGAGCAACCTGTGCAACAAAGGCAGCAGAATGACGTCATTAATTTGAGCGGCCATTATATGTTCCGCCATGTTGTCATTGAGTAGGAATGTCGGTTGGAAATCTCGCAGTTTTGCTTTTCTGTAAAGAAACCACCCACAAATACAAAAAAAGCACCCGCCGCAAATTTTCTTGTTTCATCATCCTACGCATTCCTGCTAGTGACCTCGAGTTCGTTCTTTCATCCACGGCAGTATTATAATAAAACGGGCCAAACTACAATGTCCTTGGAGAGTTACAAAAACATATCAACTACGATGTTTGTATTATAAATCCAACGATTTGTCAGGCCCGCACATGTCTATCGCCGTATGCTTAGGTCTGCAAAAGTACAAAAAGGGTTTTGTACTTATTATCCTATGACAATATAGCGGCAATTATGAAGGGTCACTGAGTTTGAATAGCTTTCTCCAGTCAACAGAGCGAAAACTTTCGCAGCTTGGAGGTATTTACATGCAAACAACGTTGTGTATTTTGTACACATTTCTCGCTCAGGAGTGCATTAATCCACGAAAGTTCAGGTTGTTTTTCTCCTCAGAGCTTTCGGAAATACTTTGTTTAGGATACCTTACACTGCAAGAAGTATTAGGCTACACGAATAGAGTCGATATTTGATCGGTTTTTCTTAAATAATACTATATTGGTTTTTCAAGCCACGCTGATTAATTCTAATAAGTAATTATCACTAAGTGAAAGATGAATAAGAATTTTAGTCCGGGGTAATGGCGGGCCGTCGCGGGCATGTGTGAGCTCGATTAGTTTCCTTGTAGGAAACTCAACAAGACTCCAGATCGCTCTCTGTGATATTTCCTTGAACTGCAAATACATTCACCTCACGTAGAAGTGGAAGAAAGAATTCAATGAATTGCTGAATTTCCGAATTTCCGCGCAATTCAATGGCAAACACAGACTTGCGTCTACACGAAGCTCTTATGAATGTACTTTGGGGGGCGTCTACCATCTTGTGGCTATTTATGGAATGCTATTTATGATAGCTGTAGCTCTTCTGCTCTGTCAAATTTAGCGCTGAGGACCCAATAAACTCCTTTGAACAGATTTAAACTGACAGGCATGTTAAAGCAAAAATATTTTTTCCTTTTGCCTTGCGTTTATTTATGCGAGAAAATAGGTCCTTTTAGGTTAAGAAACTGCGTATTGTATAGGCATAGTTCCGTTTCATAGTCATTGTAAATACGTTTCTTCATAATCAGTAATTTGTTTAGTTTTTTTAATACTTCCCGAGTAGGTTTTGACTTCCTCTGTTAAGCATAGACAACAATACTGAACAATTAATATCCCTTTACCGAATGCGACAGCAAAATTCGCGACCATGTTTGAAAGCGAAACCGAACAGAAGTGTCGGAAAAACTTGTTATATGAAACTAATACCGAGATTGAATTTGTGCGAAAAAATACACGGTGCTGATAACATAAACATCGTATCATACGCGCCCACCCTTCGTGTGATGCGAAAATTTATTTCGCCTACCATTTTCTTCGAATTGTCCATGTTGCTGGCTGGGCGGAAACTTTAATCTCGAAATGTTTATAATTGTTTCGAACTTTTAGAAATAGGCGGATAATTTTGCCCAATCTTTGCTTAGTTGAGTATAATATTTTTTAGAAAATAGGCGGCGAATTTTGCCTAATCTTTGCTTTGTTGAGTACAAATTTCACCGCGGACCAGAAAAAGTGGTTCAAATCTTTTTGGCTTTTCGGTTGCAAAAAGGCGTTACGTAATTTTCATCGATCGCCAAACATTTCAAATAGGATTGGCGTACGATTGAACGCAAAGTTTCACGCATAAAGCATCTGAAACTTTTCTTTTCATCTTTCTTAACCTTAACAGTGTTCGATACAATTTTGGCGAAGTTTTGCTATTGTGTCATGTTGCGAGACAATCGTATACGCGTGTGTGATAAAGTCACGCCCAAAGCCGTTAATCGTCTATTTCCGTTTATTTGTTCTTGTAGGACAAACAAATTTATTCACATATTCCGGTTTAATGGATATATAGAATTCAGAGCACCCATTCTAATTTCGTTTTCGTGATGAAATTGACGAAATGTACTTAACCTTTCCTGATTTCTCGAGTACTTGGGATGGTTTGCGACTGCATTAATAAATCGATTAAAATTTTCCCATAAGAATTTTCGTCTTCCACCACTTAGAATAAATTGTTTCAGTGTCTCGTGCGCGAATGGCAGTGGTGTTAGCACCGCACGCACACAGATCGTGGCCCGAAAAAACCGGGAACACGCCTTTTACGTTGGTAGAGAGAAACCACAAGACTTTCTAATTTCAGGCATAAGACGTAAAAACTTTAGAACTGAAGGGCAATATTCTAGTTCCTTGTGAACGATTTGCGAAATGGAAAAACGTGAGTTCGCAATACTTGCTCGTTCGAGAGAAAGAAGACACTTAAGTTTGTCACGAAAATGTAGTCATCGGACCATCTTTTAGGTCCTTATGCACGTCATAAACAACATTTGAGAGCAGAATTTTTCACACCAAATTTGAATTACTATTAACGCTTTGATTTTAATTTGAAGTGGGCCCCTGAGTGGCTGAGTCTGCCCAGCATCTAGTTTCACCCTGGGTGGGGAAGTCATTTTGGTAATACATATGTAAAAACGCGCCATCTATGCAATATTCTTTTACTCTTGTACAATGCACGAGAAACCCACTCAAAACTCAAAACAAATCATGATATATTTATTGTGCTCAGTTGCCTCTCAAAGAAAGGTCTCACAGTCTTAAAGAGTTAAGGTCTCACAGTCTTAAAGCCGAAGGAATAGAAACAATTTGCCGCTGAACATAACCAGTTTTCTGCCCTGGCAAAGTCCATTGGTAGTAGAACTTTCAAGTGCTTAGGTAGCGGTTGTGCTTTGTGTCTGTTCCAGCTTTTACAATCGCCGAACTGCAGTTTCACGCGCAATTAAGTTAAACAATTAATTTTAAAGTTAAATAACTGAAATTCCAGAAAACTCCACAGTGTAAAGCTGTGTCATGGTTTGTCAGTAGTGATACAGTGAAGCAGTATAAACAAATTGGAACTGGTTTTTGAATAAGAAGTGCCGGTTATTATAAAGGCATCGATAACCAATCCAGGTGAAATTTCTTTTCTTCAGCAAACGAGGTACTTCCCTCGTCCGACCCTCAAACAGCTGTACGCTCTGTTGAATAAAAAAAAACCAGACAATCACTTTCCGTGTATTTGAATTAGTGGAAGCAGGAAACCTTAAAACCACGATATATAAAAACACACAATTCTCTACTAATTTACTTTTTTTCGTTCGAAATTTGCGCCAGTTCATATTTGGGTTGTTTTTCGTTTATTCGGCAGTATTGAACGAGAGATCAATTTTCGATTTTCGTTCGATGGAATCATTCACGTGCGCTGTAGAATTGCCGTGTAGCAGGAGTTGACACCAAGCGATGCAAACGTCTTTTAAAAGATCGAAATGACAAAATGACACAACAAATGACAAAGGTAGTGAGAGGGCCGATACCTAAAATTAACTAACCAGGTTGCAATATTTTCATGTATTGGACTGGTGTTGTCCCGAATGCATGATATGATCTAGCGTGAACCTGCAAAACGTTTTCTTTGCCTTACAAAATTTGCTTGCAAGAAAGCCCTCTCGTACTGTATCTTTGCGCTTTTCTTTTATTTCAAAAGAACATTTTTCAGTCGTGTAATAAATCTCTTATTGCCCAAGCTTGCTCGGGACCGCACTGGGAGTGTGTCATTCTTTAGTATTCAACAAACTGTTTTAAAAGTTTCCCCCATATATGGTCATGAAGCGAATATTATGTCATCTGTACAATCATGACAGATATCTTGCGATATACGTAAGTTACGATAATTCGTCGATAAGTCTTGCAAAGCCCGCATACCCACAGCTTTTCCAACTGTAAAATGTACTTCGTTGACAATTTGTTGAATAATAAAACAATTGCCCTGTTCAATCTTGCGGAACATCGTCTGATTTTAGCCAATTCGGCCTACGGCCTCATCGGCTAAGTATCCAGCGATTTCGCACGATTATTGTTAAATAATTGTCATTTCTGTGCTGAGCTCAGTGCGTAGCCCTATTAGGGGTTTTTGGGATTCGGGATATTTGGGTAAAATATTGTAGGGATACGGAATATTTGGGGGAAAAATTAACGGGATACGGGATATTGAAACAAGAGATTCGGGGATGTCGAACATAAACGTTGGAGATACAAACCACCGCAATTAACGGGATATGGGATATTTAGGCCAAAAATTACTGGGATACGGGATAGTCAGACCCCCCCCCCCGCCCCCTAATGGGGCCTCATAGTTTTAGCCCATGTAAGACGGAATGACGTGGGCAAAGAACGTCCTATTTTCGGTTTTAATCTCACATTTTACACGGGGGTCTCTGTATTTATAAGTTAAACAATAACTGTGAACAAAACAAAATGATCACTGACTGCCCTTCCTCAGCTGCCTCATCATCTTCACTCTTCAGGCATTCTCCTTTATGTATGTCTACAACTTTGCTCTTTGCGAGGCAGCTGTCACGCTCCAGTTGGCACATGTTCTTGTAAGTTCGGCCGTTACTTCCGCAAACAGGTTCGTAAATTAATTCACATTTCTCCGGGCAATCATTTAAGGATGATGCCAGTGCTGGGCAAAAGTAAAACAAATAGCATTTATTATATGGCTGTTCCACACTAGGAATGGGAACTACCGAGTATGATTGGCTAAAATCATACCGAGTGTGATTGGCTAAAATCATACCGAGTGTGATTGACTAAAATCATACCGAGTGTGATTGGCTAAAATCATACCGAGTATGATTGGCTAAAATCATACCGAGTGTGATTGACTAAAATCATACCGAGTGTGATTGGCTAAAATCATACCGAGTATGATTGGCTAAAATCATACCGAGTGTGATTGACTAAAATCATACCGAGTGTGATTGGCTAAAATCATACCGAGTATGATTGGCTAAAATCATACCGAGTGTGATTGACTAAAATCATACCGAGCGTGATTGGCTAAAATCATACCGAGTATGATTGGCTAAAATCATACCGAGTGTGATTGACTAAAATCATACCGAGTGTGATTGGCTAAAATCATACCGAGTATGATTGGCTAAAATCATACCGAGTGTGATTGACTAAAATCATACCGAGTGTGATTGGCTAAAATCATACCGAGTATGATTGGCTAAAATCATACCGAGTGTGATTGACTAAAATCATACCGAGTGTGATTGACTAAAATCATACCGAGTATGATTGGCTAAAATAATACCGAGTGTGATTGACTAAAATCATACCGAGTGTGATTGGCTAAAATCATACCGAGTATGATTGGCTAAAATCATACCGAGTGTGATTGACTAAAATCATACCGAGTGTGATTGGCTAAAATCATACCGAGTATGATTGGCTAAAATCATACCGAGTATGATTGGCTAAAATCATACCGAGTGTGATTGGCTAAAATCGAACGACGGTGGTCTAGAATTTCTCACCCAGAGAGGTATCGAGGCCGGTTGCATTTTGTAGAGAGAAAGTTAAAAAAATTCAGAAACATTAACTTGTTTCTACCAAAAATGCTAAATAACTTAAAGAGCCAAAAAGCTTAACGAAAGCAAAGGTAAAGAAAAGGAGAAAACTTTAATTTGGTAAATTAAAGTTGAGCTACAATCAAAGCCTCTAGCGCAGTCCCACGCAGTCGACTGCGCGGGAGGGAGGCTGAGCTAATAGTGGCACATTTCACAATTTTCACACATGCAATATCCTAAAACTAGAAAGTAAGCGTTAGAAACGTGGTCGAAGAATTACTTTCAAAAAATTAAGTTGGAGAAAAGAGAGGACCTTAAACGGAAGGAGATGGGGACTTGAGAACGAGTAAATAGTCCCACTGTTGTTGCGAGAGTAACTATACATATAATTTTCTATCATGAACAAGCTAAAACTTACCTGGGAGAAATTCCGCGAATGTGATGAAAGCGATAAGCAATCTTTGGTTCATGTTTTAGTACAACAAGTTAAAGGCGAAAACCCAATTTAAAAAAAAACATTGAAGCATGTGCAAACAGGAAATTTTATCGCGGCTTGTGAGATTTAGCAAACTTGAAGTTTAGTCTGTGAAATTAAAAATCATGTGTCGTTTTAGACTTTTAGTAAACATTGCACTAATATTACAGATAAAATATACAAAGTGCTCAAAACATACAATATCGCGGCAAACGTTTACTTTACCTACCGTTTTTTTGTAAGATTTTTACTTTGTTACAATTCTTGCTGCAATTCTGAATAAAATAATTGCTGAATGTGAAATTGTACACAGTGCATGCTTGTATCAAGTGCCAAGTTTCCCATGTGTGATCATTGTATTTATTCGGGTGACTTGCAAATAAATTGATGTCGAAAAAAAGGTATAACTGATTGTTAATTAGCGTATTAGCATTCCAGATTTGAAGGGGAAAAGCCGAGTAAATGCCAGCTTTAATCTGTTCTCAGTTTTCTATGAGACTTTTAATAGCACCTTTCACAACATGAAAAACAATTGAATGGTTTTCGCGGTATTTGATTGGCTTCAGTAAGATTTGGTTCAGATGTTGAAATCCCACGACAAGCGACCACTCAATCAGAGACGAAATATGAAATTTGCACGATTTATGCTTTAGTAAGGTAAAACCCATGCAAAGTAGTTCTGATAAAGAAAACGGTTCTTCTATATGACCAGATGCAGGCATTTCTTATTTATTTGCTGAAAGCAAACGGGAAACATTTGACAGTATACATTCATGTCCGGCAATAAATCACGTATACATTCATGTCCTGCAATAAATGTAATGACATGACAACCAATCAGTATACACAACGTACGTAGGGAAGAGAAACTGCCTTTTCTTTCTTATGTGAATTAAAATTTTCAGCTTCGCCCGTTAAATATTGTAAATTTTAGCAAACAAAGCGGGTTTAAATTGGATTTCTAAAAGAAATCGTTTTTTGTCCCCAGGCCTAGATACGATTTGTTTTGCCCCAGCGCCACGTTAGAATTATCGTCTGTTGCAGCACAAATTGCTTCCTATCCCTCCCAATAAAAAAAATGAAATAAAAATAAATATGATAAAATGAGTAAATACCACAAATCGGGACATCCGACGGCTTTGGATGCCAGAGTATAAATTGTTTAGTCGCCAGGGTCTGGGCACCAGTGACTCTGGGGACACAAGATTTGATTGGCGACAATCTAACAAAGGGAGTCCAATCACATCAGCCGTTTTAAACCATGTTATGACAAAGGGATTTTAAAACCGCTGATGTGATTTGACTCAATTTGTTAGATTCTAGCCAATCAAATCCTTCCGGGAATTGAATTTTACTTTCCACGGCAAATATCACCTTTTGTTTTGGATAAACAGGCAAAAACAAGCGAAATAAACCAACGTTTCGGAGTCCTCATAACACCATAAATAAAGATTACAAGTTCTGCGAGTTTAGGTGTTACAATAGTATTATTGTAACACCTCTATATTGTACTCTCAGAATATGTAATCTTTATTTATTCTATTACCTTGGGTAATGGCGTCATGAAGACTCCGACACGTCGGTTTCTTTCGCTAGTTTTAACCTGTTTATGTATGTATAAGCAAACCATTACTGATAAGTCTTTTGTTTTATTAAGCCAATATTGTCGCTAGTCACTTGAGTGAAGGCGCTCTATATTTATAATAAACCATTCTTCCCCGAAAACTTCGACATCTTAATGCTGCTTTGATAATTATCCATAAACCCCCCTTCCATATTTCCATCATTTAACAAAGATGGCAAACTTGGCTGGAAAATAGTCATTTGTAGAAAATACCAATTTCATATGCTAAGGCGCACAAGTTGAACCCGTGTGTTTACGAACAAAACCGCCGCGATATATAATAAAATCCAGAAGTTTCACACGCTACGATTGGCCACTAAATAGGGCTAAGCCACCATGAATGAACATAAATAGTTAATCGAGTTCCAACCTTTGCAGTAGAAGACTGAATTGTGTGAAAACTTTACAACAAACATTGAAGTCATCGCCCAGCAATTAGGTTCGTCGTTACCCATTTATACACCCGGGTAGAGAGAGGCCCTTTGAGAGAAAAGTGTCTCCGGTCAGATCTTGATTAAAGCCGGATCGACCGGTTAACTCAGAGTCCAGCGCACTAACCATTAGGCCGCCGCGCCTACCGACGTGTAACAAAACATGTACCACATGTAACTTCTAACGGTCTAAGTATTAAAAGTAAGAAAACTATAGAATATACCTATAAATTTATTATTTAAATTTATTAAATTCAGGCCGCTACCGAGACGCCATTTCAAAATGAGGCAGACCCATTGTATAAAATAATTAACCTATGAAATTAGTTTAAATTTAAATTCTCGTTCCTTTTAGGAACGTTTTATTTGCTCAGGTTTAATGTTCTGACTGCGGCCGGTAAGCCCCATTTTATGGTCCCTCTTCCGTTTTGCCTCTTTATCCCCCTCCCCCCTCCCCTTCAGTGGTTAACACTCGTCTCCATATGTCATTTACGCCTTAGTGACACTTTAGTGATCCTTACATAAGTAGGTCTATATGTCAAACTGACAGACACTTTAGTTATCCTTACATAAGGAGGGTTACTCTATTGACTATGCTTGCGGTTAGTTCCACTCTGGTTTGCTTGCGAGGCTGCCGCTGGCCAAGGAACGCCTACACTGCTGGGTTATTTTTATAGTTCTTGTCAAAATGAAATATTCCGCAGTCTATTTCCTCGCCAGTGCAATATTACAGCTTGCTGCTATCGTCAGTATAAACGGCCCTTCTTGTCCTGGGTAAAAGGTTGAAGGAATCACTTCATATGTTCCCGCTGGAACTCTGGTCAGCTGCTGCACGTAAAAGCCAGGCCTGAAACAAAAGGAAGGCATTGCACATGAGTGGAATTCAGGCGTTCGCAGTACTGATTATATTGTCATTAACTTGCACGGAGTGCAGTTGTTTCAGATTTTAAAATCGTAGTGGGAACTTTCGGTCTCCACGGAAGTATTCGGAAGGTGCTTCGGGAACATTCGGAAGATTTTAGCTGTACATTATCCAGTTACCTGTACGTTTCAGAGTAGGCCTCGTACACCGGTCTCCCGTCCGAGCCGCGCTCAACCGAGCGAAATATCGCTCCCACTGAAAATTGCCTGAATTGCAAGAAGAATAAAAAAACCATTGCTGCTGTAATATATATATTCTTGCAAAGCGAAAAATCATAAAACTAAAACTTACAAACAATAAAAGAACCAAACAGTTTGTCACAAAAGTCAAAATAGACTTATCACGAAGCACCAGTTGGGAGTCAGTGAACAGCGTGGGAAAGTCACTTGGACAAAGCAACGACTGATGTCTGATTTGGTGTGCAAACAGCCAGTGAAAAAGTCCCACAGGCATGGAAAATCCTCTCCAGTTTTGGTCAAATGTTGTCTCCGAGAATCTTCTAAGACCGCGATGAAAGGATGTTGCATAGCAACCTCCTGCTTATTTCTGATTGGTCGAAAACAATCAAGTAAATACGACAACTGTCGAAAGATAAAGAGATAATGACTTACTTGGGTCCTCGTAGTTTTAACAGAACTTCAGCAGATTGTGAAGGCGAGGACGTTTTGACTTGCAGGCGAAAGACGGGATTATTGGAATGCGAGGAGTAATTTGGGCATCCACCAGCTAAGTTACCACGCCATTCACCATTCACCTGAATGCGACAACAAAAAAACATATTCGTAATTCAAGAAGTAACGAACGTATCAAGACAGAGAAAGTAACAAATACCCGCACTTATCTCCGGTTTCTGTAGCATGAAGTGGCGAGGGGAATGCAACTTCATCCACTATGCATTTTGTCAGATCACCCTAACTATTCACCGCTACCTATTTATAAAGTCGCTGTGAGAGTTAAGTTTCTTGCCCAAGAACAAACCACGATGGGCCCCCAGCAAAAGCGTGAACCTAATGGGCCATTTCCGAGTTGCCTTGAGCCTCTGTTTCAAAGCGAGTCTAAGTGCGAAAGTTTTGTGATGGTAATTAGTTTTGCTTTCCATATGAATGAAAACTCATTTTCATTACAAAGACTTTGCACTTAGACTCGCCTTGAAATAGAGGCACAAGCGAACTCGGAAATGGCCTATCCCAAACTCTCAATTCACAGTAAAAGTACTAAACTTTCCAAACTTTCCAACTCAGGGATTAAAAACATAGTTTTTTTACAATTAGATACCTGTTTTTCAACCGTGTATGGTACGGGAACAGCGGATAAACGGAATTCAGTGGATGAAAATACCTGTGGTTAATCAAACACATTATTAATAATTCATCAAGTGAAAACAAAAGCAAACAGAATTTTGAAATGTGACCTTAAGAAGCATTGATTTCCTCGATTTTTGTTTCGTTTTCTAACGTATAGTTTTGATTGAGAAAATACATCAAACATGTAAGCTGTGGATATATTTACAACTGACAGAAAGCGCGGGAAACACAACCAGTGTAAAAGAGCGGGAAACATTGCGTACTGCATGTGGAAAAGGGCGGGAACAGTTCAACCAGTGAAAAAGCGCGGGAACCATTCAACCAGTGGAAAAGTGCGGGAAACATGCATCCTGCCAGTGGAAAAGCGCGAGAACCATTCAACCAGTGGAAAAGCGCGGGAACCATTCAACCAGTGGAAAAGCGCGGGAACCATTCAACCAGTGGAAAAGCGCGGGAACCATTCAACCAGTGAAAAAGCGCGGGAACCATTCAACCAGTGGAAAAGCGCGGGAACCATTCAACCAGTGGAAAAGCGCGGGAAACGTACAGCCAGTGGAAAAGCGCGGGAACATACAGCCAGTTTAAGGCGCGGGAAACATACAACCCGTGTAATTCCTGGAAATCATATCACCCGTTAAAAGCGGAGCCCTGCGGTAAGGGCAAATCAAAGTTAAACACAACTAGTCATGAAAATCCAGGTAAAATATAATGAAACAAAAATAATTCACTAGGTAACGAGCAAAAGAAGGACATGCCTTGATGGTGTAATGAATGGTGTTAGTTTTCTCGTACTGTGACACCACCAGGGTGAATTTCGAAGTTCCTTTGGGAGCATTGAGTTTGGCCAAATAAAATGGACTGTTGATTTTTGTACCTTCCAGAAACGGGTTATCTGAAACATAAACAAAGCAAATTAATAATGAAACCTGAATTATAACGGTCCCTTTTCTCCAAGATTCAAAGTTTCCATTAATTACAGTATTTTATCTTTTCTTGCTCATCGAAAAGCCCTTTTTTGGAAAATCCAGACAGTGATGTGTGTCAAAGCTCTTTACTTAAGATTAACCGCGGAATAAACCAAGCTGACAACATTGTCAACAATTAATTGTTGACAATGACATTAATTGTAAAAGGAGAAGCGAAGTAAAAAGGCAAGTCGCGTAACCACATGCTCTCCTCTCTCCAGTCCCCACCTCCACTCACCTGGATAAAAGACTCTGCCTCCATCGGATTTATACACGTGAACTGTAATAAACTCTTTGTTTTCCGCAAAATCATCCTGTAAGATAGCGAGTTAACATTAGTTTGTGATTGGTTAAAGAGTATGTGTTCCGAATGGAAGGCGGTGTTCGCACGTCGGTGTTCTCTCCATTCAGACTTCTAACTAGAGAGTATTTCTACTCCCCCCTGGATGGGATGCTAGTCCAACACAGAGTTCCCCTCCCCAGCGTTATTTCGATGATACCCATTATACACCGGGGTGGAGAGAGGCATTGTGAGAGTTTAGTGCCCTGCCCAAGAACACGAAGCAGTGCCCCGGCCAAGACTCGAACTCGGACCGTCCGATCCGGAGTCCAGCGCGCTAACCGTTAGGCCACGGTCACGTGATCCCAACTAAAAGAGAAGAAATTCGCGCTCAATCCTCCATTCTAATGTTAACCACAAGGAAAGTAACACACGCACCTTTTGCGTGATATGTCGAGTGAGCAGAATCCAAACAACTGTGTCACTGTCGGAAGATAACAGCTCCAGCTTGTACTGCGGATTGTCTCCTGTGAAGCAGGCCATAAGTAATGGTAATAGCACTGAGTGGAGTCCAATTCGGTCTGTAATCATACGAGTGATTAACAAAATCGGACGACCGCCTAGCGGGAGTCCGATTTGATTAATCACGAGTCTTTAATTTTCATGTAAAAGATTTAAACTTATTTTTATGCCGAACATGACATTTGGCCTACTGAGAGCGCGCTTATTTTGTTATATTACTAAATTTGTAATGGCAATAGGTGTCCAATAACAAGGTTTGCGTGCTGCGCATGCGCGCGCGCTTTCTTTGGTTCCTTAATACGACAGTGGACTGAAACTCCTTGGCACTTTCATTTTCAAACACTGCTTTTTCTCACAATCATGATAAATAACTAATAAATGCTAACAATAATTAATTTATTAATTTTTATAACGCTATTTTCTGATCGAGCTGTTGGCTTTTAATCTCCAATCAATCACAACCCATTAAATCCTTTGTCAGTAAGAAAATACAATCACTCTTAATTGTTCAAATAAAGAATATAACGATCGCGACGTTGTTAATGTATATCATTTTCAAATTTTGTCTCATAAATACAGCGGCTAATATCATTAAGTCCCTGTCTGTTTAGCTTGTTCATTAGTTACTGTTCGCTAATTTTTCCGTAATATTGGAAAATGAGAAAAATCGTGTAGAGTTTAATTTCAAATAGAAATATAAAAACATTTACCGCCTTTGTTCGTATTGTAAATAGAAAAGGAGAATTTGAAGTAGTAGTAAGAAGTGACAACCAAAAAAAGCACGAAGGTTTTAACGCAAGTGCAAAGCCATTGTACCGTTCATTAAACCCTTTGTTTACTTTTTGTTCCACGTAGCCATGGAATCAAATACAAAATCAAATATCAAATCCACTAACAGATTTTTTGTTTTCCTGCTACAGACCTCGTGATATTCCATCTACAAGTTTATCATTCATATACACGCAACTATTCGAAAATTTGAAAGCGAAAATTTTCAAGATTATCATAGCCTGCGTGCAGCCGTCTCCTATTTCCTAAAACGGAAAAGTGACTTTTCCACTTTAGGAAATAGGAGACGGCTGCACGCAGGCTAGATTACCATCGCATGGTCTGAAATGGGGCAACAAGCGAATAAGGTCAAAACACACTTAGCAGTGTTCAATGGAAATTACAAGTGTGAACGTCTAGACATAACAATAAAGAGCCCTACTGCACTTGATTATCGATATATTTTCAACACGAGGTAAATATCGTTAATCGAGCAGACATTATGTGCTTACTAATACTGGAGTTGCTGTTCACATTTTTTTACAATGTGTAGAATTCGATGAAACGCACGTGTAGAGCACTTAAACTTCCTTAATAATTAAACCTTTTGTTTAGAGAAATAACAAAAAAGAGCAAAACATACACCTTGAAACACAGAACAACTCACCTATATTGTAAGCGTCTTTCTTTGGACCCTCGCCGGCTGTCCAAGTCCTATAGAAATATTTTAATATATTTAAGCAAGTTCAAATGATCACCGACGAACATTATTCTAATTATTGCCAACATTAATCTGGGCCACAGCATGAGGAACATCGATATAACACACACAATTTAAAAACCGGTCATTTTTAACGAGAGAACAATGTTTGTTATAAACACGTATCGGGGTCCGGGATAGTCTCCTTCGCAGCCGTTATTAGGGTCGTCACGCAACGCTCCTAGTGGGGAGGAGCGTTGCGTGACGGCCCTAATAACGGCTGCGAAGGAGACTAGGTCCTAGATGCACTGCAAACAGAAAAAAAAAACGAAAATTTAATAGCAGGTACAAAAATGCAGCAAAGGAAAAAAGTCTTCAAGGATGCAAAAGCAGCCTCTTATGAAGCAACTGTTCGGCAAATTTGGCAAATTGTCCGGTCTCACCAAGAGCGATCTCTACAGTGTCAAAATTGTAATAAAAAACTTTCTCCAGTGGCAATGATTCGGTGCGTAACGCAGCAAACTTCTGTGACAAAGCTCAAGACAATCTTAGCTATAATAAATTGGGAAAAGTGGTTGACCAGACTTACTTCTTTAACCGGTGTTATTGTTGGCAATGAACTAACACAGAAACTACACGCAAAACAACTGCTTGCAAGGAAGGAAAATTCAAGGAAATACCAATACTCACGAATGAAGACTGTAACGATATTTGAAGAGTTTTGGGTTCCAGTTCATGTAAATCACATCGAAAAACTGCATGACACATTCCCAGCTGATCCAAAACACTCCTGTCATAAAAGGATAGGATTATATTGGTTGTACATGTACAACAATGAATAATCTCAAAAGATACCATTGTTATGACATTCAGCAATGGGGCGTTCCATTTTTAATCCGCACACCCCCAACCTCCCCCCCTCCCGTGGCGTGGAAGGCCCGATTTTGGTTGGCGTACGGATAAAAAATGCAGCTTCAATGAAGAAGTTTTGGACTGAGGTCCAGCACATCTAAAATCACCTTCAATCCTGGACGAAATTAGTTGAAACAGACGAATGTCACATGCTTTTTTGTTTCATAGCAAATTGTCTCAACTGCTTCGTCCAAAAGAAAACCAAATCTTAACAGTTTAAGTGGGATGAAAAGTGCTCAATAAATAACAAAAACTCGTTAGGAAGCGAGAATGACTAACTGGCGAGTATAGAAATGGAATACAGTGAGGCCCTATTAGGGATTTTTGGGATACGGGATATTTGGGTAAAAAATTATAGGGATACGGAATATCTGGGGGAAAAATTAACGGGATACGGGATATTTAAATAAGAGATTCGGGGATGTCGAACGTAACCGTTGGAGATTAACGAGATGCGGGATATTTAGGCCAAAAATTAATGGGATACGCGATAGTCAGAAAACCCCTAATGGGGCCTCTACAGTTGGACAACAGTTGTTTTAAACATGGGAAAGTCAGTCGAGTTTGAGGTTATGTCAAAGGCTTATAACTCTGGTTCTACATACTAATTGGAATATATTCTGAATTTATTATATTAACGGTGTTGAGTAAAACAATGCTCCTGCACAGTAGAATGAATTTGTTAACCTGTCTTCTCTGCTCGTTTACCCCAGAGAAGGACTTTCTTTCTAGATAGTAACCGTCCAGAGAGGACGGCTGAAATTCAGGTTCCACACGTAATACTGCAATCTTTATCTGAGACGATTTGAAATCAACAGAAGTAAGAACAAGTCATTCTGGAGTTTACCATTGTCGATTTGTAGAGCACTCTTTCTGTCATAGTTGAGCGCTCTTTGAAGCTCTGGTGTCCAGCTAGTGGAGTCCATTTCAGAGAATTTCCCCTGTTGAAAGCAATCAAAGAAAACTCTATTGATTTGTGAATGTAGGGGAAGAACATGTAGCAATATTCCTAGACGCTTTATACAACAGAAAATTTAAGGAATTTAGCTATGAGCCATTGGGCCGCGGACCGGTTAGCTCAGTTGGTAGAGCGTCGGACTAAAGTGTGTGAGGCCTTGAGTTCGTACATGTACCTTAGACAGGCCAACACTCAGGGTCTTAAAATAACTGAGGAGAACGTGCTTCGTTTGTAATGGCATCTGAAAAAGTTAGATGTTCTAGTCTTCTCGGACGATAAAACCGTACACCCCGTCTCCTGCATCACTGTTACGTTCAGCAGGGGACGTTAAAGAACCCACACACTCATTGTAAAGAGTAGAGCACGGAGTTCCCGGTGTTTGTGCACCTTCGAAAGCTTTATACATGAGCCTCTGGCTCGGGAGAATTGGACAACTACTCCACGCTCTTCGAAGTAAAATATTTGCCTTTGCCTTTGCCAATATTGCTTTTCTTGGCCGTCACAACTAAAACAGGTCGGATCGTTTTCTCGCGCTTGTCAATACAGTGGTTTGATTTTCATATTTCATTTATGATGGTCTGAAGGTTGGAAAGCACTTTTAATCTGTCCTATCAGCTATGATGTAAAAATAGAAATCTTAAATTGAATGGTTTCGGGCTGCTGTAGAATTTACAAACGTCGCACAATTTTAGTTGAAGCGAGCCGCACGAGAGGGTTAAAAAATTGGAAAACAAAAGCATTAAGACAGCAACAGCTAGCAGGTATAAGTACAGACAAACTAAAAAGGACTGCACACCTTCCATCTTAAATGACTCCAGGGGTTTTTCAGTTGAAGCAGACGATGTCCCTTAGCGAGAGAAAAACACGAAAAAAGTAACTAAAATTAGTTACTTAAAACTTGATGTTTATTGTAAACTAAGTGCATGACCACTATAAATAACATTTACAATTACACGCCGTTGTGATGAAACAGAATTGTGCCTGTTGGGGATACACCACAGGACAGGCAAGGGTAACAACTCCACACAGACGTACCTGGACTTTTCTGATATCCAACAAGGCGTAGGCATGAGTTGGTACCAGCCCTGCTCGGTCAGCCTCACTCTCACTCAAAGGACCTGTTGCTACGGTGGCTAGGCAGTCACCTTTGAATAAGTAAAAGAAATCATTAATAAGTTGATTAATTAGTTTCCACTGAAGTGTGTTTGATACATATTTATACACTCCTGGCAAGAAAGAACTATCATCGTTCCCACACGACTTTTTCATAGCCAAGCTCTGGCGGCCCAAAGAGGGGAGCCCCATAACTATAGAAATTAGAAGAGAACCATGCCGTTCGCGGGCGCACTAAGTATGTTGGTCACCGACATAGGGCAACATGGCAGCCACACTACAGTGACAGCCACAGGTCGACCTGGTTTGGGCCTCACGTCTTTGACATTGGACATTGGTCAATTGACAGCTGTCAAAACAAGGTATCCACGGGGTCACATGTTTTTTGGAGTTAGCTGCTGACCAGGTAATGGTTTGACATTATTTTCATTGAGAGAAAGTCACATTTTCTCTAGGGGTATGACAAGATTTTTGTAATTATATGCTAATTAAGATCAGATTTCAAAACCACAGTCACGGTTCTTATTTCCTTTGTTTTAACTTTATGAATGATTAATGATTTTGATGGAGGAGATCAGGGGCAAGGTAAAAAATCCAACGAAAACAACATATGGAGTATGAAGGGAATGAAGGGAAAGAGAGAATATATTTCGGGTCAGACACATATGCCTTAATTTTAGATGCCCGAGAAGACATTGGCCTGCAGCTTCCTACCTTTTCTGACTCCATTCAAGAGCCGATCAAAATGCATACTCTCATTAAATGTTGGACTGTTTCGCTTGATGGACGTCCGCTCTGGAATCCAGCCAGTGAGAGCGTGAAGATCAATACTCTGAATAAAGGAGAGACGATAATCGAAAACCATACAAAAGACAGGAGTTTCAGAGTATATAAATGTGCACATGTGAGAGGCCTTGACTGTTTCTTAGTCTTGTTTTTCACATCTGATAGAACAGTAGAATGTCAGAATCTCCCTCTTACTCCACAATCTGTGGGAACGAACAATAAAATACTGATGCAAATATTCGTGTTTGCTTTCTATTTTTGCATTCGTCCTCATGGATTTTAGACCAAAGAATGAGACTGCTCACTGACTTACATGAAGATTCATGAGAAAAAACAGAATATGAATTCCAACTGTCAAGAAAACTCCACATTTAATGTTAATTTGACAGAACACTGAATATAAATTAGACCTTTCTTTTAACATTCATAACATTCACAGTACATGTACATTGTTTAATCTACTTACAGAATTAGAACCTGGAAAATCATAGCCTCCCATCACCTATAATAGGCAGCAGTAAATTTAGTTTAAAGAAAAAGATTAGAGCAGGTTAGGGTTTTAGAAGGTTTTTTTCTTGCACAGTGAATACGTCAGGATCAGTCAGAGGCAGAGTGTTATTGGTTGCAGGTTGCATTCAACACTCTGAAAGGCATCATCTTCACTGCACTGTAATCATGGATAACATTTTATTCATTTCAAATTAAAAATAACTTATTACTTAATTAAACACAGGGCTTTACTAGTTAGGTTTCCTTTTTCCTCCCTTAATATCACTTGTACATGGCACCCAGACCTCCTCTTAATCAAACCAGGTGTATTTCCAAACAATATTAAATTTATTACTAAAAATAGATTTATTTAATAAGCCCTATTATGGATGCAATTTGATTGGTTTCTACCTATGATCTATTAAAGCCTACACATGCACTGATGATGCTTAATACATCATTATACAAAACAGATACATTCCATGTTGCCATGCGTCTGTTCAGTAATAGATCACAAAATAACGACATCAAAATGTGGTAAGAACATCAGCAACACTCTGCCTCGTGTGCCACTTTTTGTTCTTACCACATTTTGACGTCATTGGTGATCTATTACTGAACAGAAGCACGGCAACACAAAATCTATATTTCCAGTTTTATTTGGTAAGTAACTGCTGTAGAAACTCACAGTAGTGAGGAATAAAAAGGCACAAATGCCCTTGACAAACAGGCATACCTTTAGATAGGCCTTTTCAATTAAACT
This sequence comes from Blastomussa wellsi, assembly GCA_947652115.1. Taxonomy (NCBI): domain Eukaryota; kingdom Metazoa; phylum Cnidaria; class Anthozoa; order Scleractinia; family Plerogyridae; genus Blastomussa; species Blastomussa wellsi. The sequence continues at coordinate 24,178,108 of OX393566.1, read as the reverse complement.
GACCCACATTTCATTGCGATTGTTTGAGTAGGAGCATAACAACTCTCCATCTCTGCCGACTGGTAGAGTATCATCAATGATAACCTGTGTGTTATACATCAAACAAAATTTGTTCATTGTTAGCTCCATGGATGAAGAAGAAAAGCAACGAGAAATATTATTCTTAAGTTGTGCCCTGATAATATAGGTTCTGGGTTGTTTTAGAATTATTGTTATATTACAGCGTGACGCGCCTAACTGTGGCCACCCAGCAAACTTTTTTGACAAGTTAGCCAATCAGAGAGCGCAAATTTGTTTGAGTTGTCCCGCCTCCTTGTTAAAAGCGTGGCAGGTTTCATCAGAACAGCTTTGAAAATTCCTAGGAGGCGGGACAGCTCAAACAAATTCGTGCTCTCCGATTGGCTAATTATAACTTGTCAAAAAAGTTTGTTGGGTGGCCACAGTTAGGCGTGTCGCTCTGTAACAAAATAATGATAAATGTTTTGCAAACTTTAACAACACTATTGTGGTGAGTACTAAAATTTTCCTGGGTAATTTTCCATAAGTGTCATCTCAAAATTGAGTGAAAATAAGATGTGTGCATGTACTGTATGTATATTCTGGATTTTAGGACAACAATTATTTTACCTTTCTGGAAATTCCATTAACCCGCAGTTTGATCATGTATTTTCCAGAAGGGTTGATAACTGGTTTCCCTGCACGATTTTGTGGATAAATGATACTGCTCGGAATAATAAATACATATAAGATTAGTTGATTTATATGCCCTCCTAATCATCATTAACATTTATTCTTGTTTCTAACAGTGAATTACATCCTCGGTGTTACACCAAAATCTTATCACCATGTTTCAAAAACTGCAGCTGAAAAAATTTATGTAGTAAGAAATATACTTTGTTTGGGTTCCTTTGAGCCAGTCATAGGCAGTTACAGTTTCGAATGCACGGCAGAAAAATCTAGTTAGCACAACCCAAGTTGTTTCCATGTGACATGATCTTGGTGTTCCCTGTTTTTTCAGGGTTTTTTTGGGGGGGCGGAGAGGCATGCATGTGGTACCTGGAGGTTCCTCTCAGACAACAAAAATTGACTTAACATAAATGCACTTCTAATAACGTACTGGTCCTCATATTTATGGCATGCACATCTGAAAAACGCTTTTTTTCCCAGCCTTGTAGCAGCTCACTTATTTTCTATAATCATTTAATTATATACTAGTCCTCTAGACTAGTGTAGCAGTTGCTATTGTTTTTGGGGGGCTACAGGCATTGCTCCTGTCAGTGTGATCTGTTTGTCAATATATGTTTGGTTGAAGTGTAGTAATAAAACCATTCATGTTAGACCTTGCGATGGCTGCTCCATGGCCCACTTTAACCTGCTCGCATTTAGCACAGAAAAAACTGGATAAACTGTACCTTGTGATAAGACTGTTTTTAAAGTTTCTCTCATAAGCAGCACTGATGGCTAGTGAAGCTAGAAATGAACAATCCGACACAATAGTCTGATTGGAAAAAGAGCAAAGAATGTTAATATTTTTGAGTGCTTCCATTGATATTCACAGACAAATTTATTTCACTGTAATTTGAATGATGCTATTTCACCTGTTTGATGCTGAAACTGGATACAGCATAAATCATCTCTGGGTTCTCACAGAGTTCTGTTGGTCTAATCAAGAGTCAAATATCAGTAATATAATTATCTATTTTCAACAAATTCTATGAAGCTGCAGTTGTTTCACATTTATTTTAAGTTACAGTAAAAACCCGCATGTAAGAACATAGTGGTTTAAGAACCTGCTGGCAGAAATTTGCCATTTTAATACCCCAAAATATAAGAACCTTTTTAGCCACGCAAATCTAAGCAGGTTCTTATATGAGGGTTCTAGTACATTTTAATATACAGCTCTTGTTGAAAAGATGCTTTTACCGTTAATACTGTACTAAATAATTATACTTTGTTAGTCAGTTTTGTTAGACTTATGGCAATTCAGTTATGAATGAATGCTGTATAGTGAAGGAACAAACCCCAATTTTATTATTTTTCTGGTAATCAAAAACTTTGTCTCCCCCAAAAAATCAAGAACCTAATTAAGAACCTACTCAGCCTAAATTGTCAATAACAACCCCAAAATACAAGAACCTATTTTGCCATACTGTAAAAAATGTAGGTTCTTACATGCAGGTTTTTACTGTATGTGTGTAATGTATCAAGTTACATGGATGTAATGGTACGTGAATTTTAACCTCAAGCATCTGTAATAATTAAACTGCCACACCTTAACCATTTGGCAAAACGGGCTTTTTGTTTCTGTGAAAGAGCAAGTTGTCCATCTTTATCACTAGAATAAAGGCAGAAAATCATATAAAATTAACTTAAAACAAAATTCATGTATGATCGTGTAATTTTCATGGTACAGAGAGGCACAAGAGGGTTGAGGCAAACAAATAATGCCCACAAATAATGCCCAAAATGAGTAATGCCATATTTGTACTCCAGAGAAACGGTTTGAAATTTGCATGCACGGACACAACAATTGGGCGTGTTGGATAATCAATAGCTTATTAAACGTTTGTAGTATTGCTGAGAATTTTTACTCGTTGTTTGCATTTTGACTTGCCCTACCGGCTCATCAAAATAAGGCACAACAAGTAAAAATACTCAGCGATACTACACAACAAAACGTCTAATAAGATATAATATGTATTCCAGATTGAGCAGTCTGTGTTTGAGCCCACCTGGCTGGGTTAAAGACACCACTTGACTCATAGTGCCTCTCTCCACCCAGGTGTCTAAATGGGTACAGGCAAATGTAATGCTGGGAGGTAATCCTACACATGATTCACTAGCGCCCAATCCAGAGGGGAGTAGAAATACTCCTAATCGCTTAAATGCAACAGAAACCGGGATAAGCTCTGGCCTGATTGGCCACTAGGCTGAATGCAGACTTAACCGATGCAACATATTTCAATTTACTACTTACAGAAGTAGATATCTTAGTTTATAGTTAATAAAAATCAATAATAACTAATATTAATTAATTAATTATTAAGTAATAATTAATAATCAAATTTTGTGACCTGTTCAAAATTACTTACTGCTTCAAGTGATGAACAAGAATTTTCCTATACCACATTCTTATAAATAATTAATAATTATTATTAACAATAACATGATATTTAGAGAAGAAGCCCATCGGCCTCAGCTGGTTTCCATGCAGGTCCTCTGTTCAGGTCGAATTGGAATATTTTAGAAATGTTGGTTTTTGAAGAGGGAGGAAAACCAGACAACCTAGAGAAAAACCCTTGAAGCGACCTGAGAGAACCAACAACAAATTCAACCCACATACGGCACCAGGCTGGAATCTAACCCAGGCCAGACTTCCCTGACGTATTTAACATATTGACATACTTTCAGGATAGCCATAAGTCTTACCTATAATAATCTGGATAGGCAAATCTTTCCTTCAGGTCGATATCCAGCCAAGGGGTGAATAGCTTGCCATTTATATAGGATGTTTTCCTGAGAAAATTACATTCATTTTGTTATTAACTTGCAGTGTAAGAAACTAAAATAGAAGCCCGTTAATGCAGCCACCAACGGGCCACAAAAATCTGGCCGTGTTAAGATATTAAAGCAGTAAATATAATGACTGAATTAAATTAATAAATCACTTCTATCAGTGTTTTAATCCACAATGGTTTTCAAACAATGTTACACAATCTCTGGTTTGTAAAAGGGATCCAATAACTAGGAAGGAATCATTCCAGTTATTCCCAGTTTAAACAAAATGATTATCATACCTGATTTGAAATGACAATGAAATGATATGTATGGAAAGGGACAAAGAAAAAAAAGATTTGACTTCACAGGTGAGATGTCAACCTGTAGTCTTCTGTTCACTAGTTGGATGATCTAACTACTGAGCTACTAAGAACTCTAGACAAAAATTTGACATCACATTCAAATCATGTTAATTTCAATTTTGTTCTTACTTTAAGACATCCAGTTCCTTGGCGGTAAGATGAGGCCTTTTCTCCCCAGTGGTACTTCCCCCAGGGGTGGGTTCTCCAGAGGACCTCAGGGAGAGGTCCTTGACCCCTTTGGTGATTGATGTTGAACCTGATGCAGTGGTCCCAGGTTTGTTTAAAATTCCTTTTATTGCTTCAGCTCTAAATGGGAACGAAAGAATGATAGATTACTAAGAACATGGCTGTATGCAAGCAAGCCACGCTCAAGTTTAACCAATGTCAGTTAGTACTTAGCATTATTATTACATTTTCTTGATTATACATTTGCCATTGATTTCTACTTTGCAATTTTACTGAGTAGTGGGAGGCATGTGGCCTATTATGGTTAGTGCCCTGAACTCTGGATTGACCGGTCCACACTCGAGCTTCAGCCAGGACACTGTGTTGTGTTCTTGGGCAACACACTTAACTCTCACGGTCACAGTGCCTCTCTCCACACATGTGTTATAAATGGGTACTGGCGAAATACTGCTGCCGGATAACCCTGCGATGGACTGGCATCCCATCCAGGGGGGAGTAGAAATACATGTACTCCTAAGTCGCTTCACGCTAAGGAAACCGAGATAAGCTGCGGTGTTATGGGCCACTAGGCTTGACACAGACTTTAATTTTACTGAACTCCTCTAGTACAGCAGCTGCTCTTGTTTTAGTGGCTAGGGGTATTGTTCCTGTTGTTTTATTTGCTGTTCTCTTGTGCAAAGGGTATCAAACCATGGTCTTGAGAGATCTTGTAAGGGTTGCTGCCAAACCATCAACTTCAGTGTTACCAAATTTTTGAATCAAAACTTCTCTGAGCAGTTTGTAACACAGGGTAGGCTTCCGAAATCTACACGGGAAGGGTGCTGAGGTATTAAGTAGCAAAATGCTTATATTTCCCTTGTTAGGTTTCCTTACCATTTATCAACCTTTTCTTATCTTCTCTTTATATTAAGTGTTGTAAATGTTTAATATGCAATGGCAAATAACAAAAATAAAAGGAAATAAATATACATGTTAACCAGAACATGCCCAGCCATACCATTTTCTCATACACCATTGACCAAACAGTTACCTCTCTATTGCTTGTTTAGCACGAAAATGAAGTTTTTTCTTCAATTCATCACCATCTCGGAGACCATTACTCTGTAGAAAAAGAAACTAAACTTTAAAATTTCTAACAGATAATGAATTTGTACTATATTTTATTAAAGTTACAGTCACCACATCACTAATAATATATTTAGTAAAATTGGGGATAAAATAATATCCAGAGAAGCATACAAAAAGAATGCTACCTACCAATGAAACAAAATACACTTGCAATAAATACCAAATTCACACCACTGGTCGTACAACTTACTGTTTTAATGCAAAGTGCTGCTGCATCGGTATAGAGTGGTAAGGCATCATTAGGTCTTTCCCTTTCGTCTTCATAAAGCGCTTGCTTCAGAAGAAATTCTGCTTTTTCCACGTCATTCTACGATCATAACAGGAAATAATAAAAACCGTAATAAATAACCATAATTGCGTATAATAAAATTGTCAAGTTCATGTTGATAAAGGAAATCAGTTGATTGCCTGCTGAGACGTCTTGAGAGAAGTTGGTGATCTTGTTGAACCTGGAAAAAAATGAAATTAATTATCATAATGTTTAAGCACTCTGACTTTGACTTGCTTTCTTTTAATGTCTAATGGGCTAAGGGGGCAGGGGAGGGGGAGGGAGTTGGTTTATTGAGAGGGGTTGAAAAATCCTCTGGTCAGCACAAGACTGTTAACAGCTTCTTATAAGACCAAAATCACTGTCGAGAATAACCAGGCAAAATTATAGAGAGAAAAACTTCCACAAAAATGTGCCCCAATTTTAATTCCCAGGTCATATCAAATTTATTTTTATCACCATAAGAGCTCTCGTGGGTGCAATAAAGAAGCTTACTTATTTTTTTACATAGTGTGATAAAAAAAATAAAAGTTCCGGTTTACACACTACATGTATACCTTGTTCTTGAGCTCGAAGCTCTTCCGCTCTTCGAATGTACTGCGAGGCTTTATCTTTCACGTCTAGGGTAGGATCATACGACAGTGCTTTTATCAGGGCTTCTGCAGCCTCAATGTAGAAAAACGCAGCAGCATTCCCGCTGCCGACCTTGTCTAAATCTACTGCCTGTATCGCCAATCTGTAGCCATCCTCACAAAGTTCCTTTGCGTCCACCATTTTGTTTTGATGAGAGCTAGGACGCTGCGTTAGGAGACTAGGTCTGCACTTGGTCTGCACATTCTCGTCCCTAGGGTCCGCGATCCTTTTGGTCAGCCCCAACGAATCGAGACCTCTGGACCCCAGCTTGTGAGCATGCGCAGAGTACTCGTTCTGTAGTTTTCAGCCAATCAGAATTGCCAGATTCGACAACGAGTCCGTGATTCGCGGACTTCCAGTTTTGGAGACGGCCAGAGGTCGTGATTCTTGGTGTTGACCAAAAGGATCGCGGCCTCTGGGGACGAGAATGAGGTCTGCATATCATACATCCAATAAATAGGCCATTGCAGAAACGCGAGAGGACTGGGAAAGAGTATAGTTGTTTTCCGTTTGTTTGAAAAACTAAGATATTCAAATGAAAGATCAACTAAAATTGAGATTCTTGACCACCAATAGAAGTATTTGGAGGAGGAAAATGTCCCCCGTCTGCTTTTCAGGTCGCAATTTCGAAAGGTTACCATGTCCTTGTCGGAATTTCGTTCATAACAGTGATGTCGATGTCGTAACTTTGTCTCTTTCGGAGCATGCTCACTAACAAATACTTTCCAGGTTTGATTCTGTTCCTAGATTTTGAAAAGGCCTTTGTAAAGATAAGCGAGTACTTTGTGCTAAAGCAAGCCACGTTTATTGCTTAGCAGGCAATATAGTAATGATTACATGTGTCAAAGTAGCTAGCGAATCAAGAACTATTTCCTGTAATACAAACTACAAACACGTACTAGACGTTCGATAAGTTCCTGTAGTTTCGAGGTAAACCACGTTAATTTCGTCACATCTTTCCCCTTATAACGAAAAAGCAAAGCTACATGTTTTTTCGCGCTTACAATCAATGAACGGATTAACTAGTGTCTAAAGACATTGTTCGTTTGTTAACAAAGTCATTCAGGTTAGCAGGCGGTCTGCGGGTGCGCAGCGATCTGCGCAGTGGAACAAGTTGAGAATCAGGGCTGTGAGATGCTTGGGTAAGCGGCTGATTGGCTTGTTCCTGTAGGGGTGGGGTCTCTGTGTTTGGTGCCAAAGGATCTGGCTCGCTGATATCTACAATGGGCGGTTCCTTTGAGTGAATCAGCTGACGACGGCTGCGCCTGTAAACTGTCGCACCGACTTTCACATCGTAACTGCGCGGACCAGCTTGTCCCATGCAGGTTCCAGCGCTCCAGGTTTTCTGACCAGGTAGCTTCATGCGCACAGTTTCCCCTTGTCCAATGGGTTGCAGTGGTTTTGCGTGTCTGTTGTAGTAGTACTGCTGTCGCTGCCTGTTGACAATAAGATAGCAGGTCTCCTCCTCTGTTGAATAACGAGGCTGTAGCAGAGAGCCGGCGACAGGAAGGAGTGTCTTGCAGCGACGTCCCGTGAGGCTTTGAGTGGGACTAGTGCCAGTTGCTACGGTCGGGGTGTTGCGCCAATCTAACAGCGCTAGGAACTCCGATTGGCCAGATTCTTTGCACTTGGTGAACAGGCGTTTCACTGTTTTCACGGCCTTCTCAGCCTTTCCATTGGACTGTGGATGGTATGGTGATGACGTAGTGTGCTTGAACATCCATATTTTTGCGAACACAGAGAATTCCGCGGATGCAACCGGGGGCCGTTATCTGTCACGAGGACGTCTGGAATGCCATATCTGACAAATACGGCCTTCAACTCTTTGATGACTTTGCGTGACGTCACGGTGTTAAGCCGAGCAACTTCTAGAAGGTTACTGTAGTAGTCAGAGATGACTAGGAGTGTACGGTTGTCTAGCTCACAGAGATCAGCGCGACTTTGGACCACGGTCGGGCCACCACTTCATGCTGTAGGAAAGGTTCCTTGGTTTGACCGGTGCGGTGTGCTAGGCATACGTCACACTTCGAGATGTACTCTCGTAGCTCGGTTACCATGCGGGGCCAATAGAGGGTATTGCGTGCTCTGCGTATACACCCTTCAATGCCGATATGCGAGCTATGCACCACTACCATGAGCTCCTTTCGTAGGGCGGCTGGTACTAGAAGTTGTTTTTTGTAGACGAGTTCGTTCTGAACGGTCAAGACATCTCTTATGTCGAAGTCGGGATAGATGCATTCTGGAATTTCAGATTTGGTTTCTGGCCATCCTCAACGTATGGTTGCACGTAGTTGTTGAAGCACAGTATCATCTTCTGATGCGTGCTTAATCTGTTGCCAACGTTCGTCACTGACTGGTAGAGTCTCTGTGATCCACGTCCTCTAGCTTTTGTGTGAACTCACAGGCGTTAACCTCTGAGATGAAGGCTCTGCTCAGGGTGTCGGCCAGAAACATGTCGTGACCTTTTTTGTAAGTCACAAAGAAACTCCAAGCATTCATCTTGATTTTCATTTTGCTTTCGTTCAAAGGTGAAGCGGGAGAGAGAAAAATTATTCACATCTCTTTGTTCTCAATGCTGAGTGAAAGAACACACAAAAAAATATGAGGGTTCTGGCACAGCGAGTTGTGCAAAAAGTTAACGATCTCTAACAAACCTGTTTTATACCGAAACTCGGCTCCCAAACTCACCTCGTTTCGGTATAAAACAGGTTTGCTAGAGATCATGAACTTTTTGTACAACTCGCTGCGTCCAGAACCCTCATATTTTTGTGTGTGCGAGTATAACAAATAAATTGCCACTGAAGCGCATTTCGTCAACTAACATATTTGCATTTAGCTGCCAATTGTTCTTCTTTCCCAAAAGGCTGTTGCTGACTTTAGGGTCTTGACGAGAGCAGGTTCATCACAGACTTGTGGTGGGTATACCTTGTGCATTGTTTTGACGGAGAGGAAATTTGCTTTTCCTGAAGTGCCTTACCAAGGTTTTCATAAGCAAATTGTATTTCGAAATAGTGCGCAATTCTCGTTGATTTGCATTCTCCTCCTCCAACGAAAGAAAGTCGAGGAAAAATGTCGGCGGAATGTTGCAAATTTGCGTCGTTAAGTCCGCCATATTACTTATATCAGCTCTTGCGTGTATATCACGCAAGGATTTTGTGCGAACTGGCCTTTGGACATTCGATTTAGACCGATGAGGACCAGTTCTTTCCTACCGGCCAGTTCTAACAAATGGAAAGCGCCCTTAGACGACAAAATCACACTGCGGTTAGCCTACTGAGCACTGCGGTTAGCCTACTAAGCAATCTGGTTCGCCTTCTGAGCACTGTGGTTATACGGTTAGCTCTCAAGAATGGTAAGGGTAACACGATAAATTCTTAAAATTTGACAGCCGGGCTTCGGAGTGTAGTGGTTAGTGGGAATAGCTCCTGATTTGTGACCCGAGATCGATTCCACCCCTGTTGTTTTATAATTGACTTTGTCTTGGGTTAAACACCAAGACAGTACACTTATTAAAATCTTATATTTAAGAGAGCTTTGTATGGTTTGGAGCGACAGGTGTCCCTCCCATTCCATACTAAACTCTCTTGTTTCAGGGATTTTTGAAGACCCACCATTGTCTTCCCTTTACTCCAGTCAGCAGTCTCTATTTTGCTCCAAAATCCGTAACGAAAGCGAAAATTTGCGAAAGATTAACTTTTCAAACCCAATCGATTTTAGGCATTCGTACCAAGTCCTCTGCTTGCTTAGAAAATGGTTAATTGGAAACCATTGCAAGCTTTTCGGAATGGACTATGCTATATCTGCTCTAGCTGAGTTTAGCCCTGGAATTGGTCGAAACTGGTTATAATTTGGTTATAGACTAATACACACTCACCAAATGCTTAATGTTTACTTTCACACTGGTTTGCTTGCGGTTATCTTTTATTTGTTGGTTAGGGCAATAATATTAGTAAAATAGATTAAGCGAGTCATCTTTTATCCCCTGGTAGGGTAGTGGTGAGGTTTTCGGCATGGCAGAGGCTCCGAGTCGATTCTGGCTATTGAAATACGATGACAGCTAAAATATTTCTAGCTAAACGACACTACAATGGCATCGACCGTTTGCCAAAGGGAAAAGTGCATCGGCGACACTCTGCAACAAAATAATACTTTAGCATGGCAATTATAGCAAAAGTGGGCCATTGCTTTCAGGTTGCTGTTATTTGAAATTTTTTAATCACCCTGAATCCCGTGATAGTTCCCCTTTAAGTGTATGATCATAATCTGGATTTGGTCGAGACAGCCATTTTTGATGTGAAGTATACATGAAATAATTCATATTTGAACTGTGGACTGAACTGCGAATGTAGATGAGAGTAAGGAATGATCATCGCAGTGAATTTTCCAATTGCTTAAAAATTCACTGCGATGATCATTCTTCACTTTGATCTACATCCCCAGTTCAAATACGAATTATTTCATATATACGTCACATAATTTCACTCCTCACGGGAAAACATGAACTCAATAAATTGTCCTCGCTCCCAATGTGTGGCTTCAGAGCTCACTTGGTAGAGCATCGCAACGGTATTCTCGGAGCTCACGGGTTCGAATCCCGTTGAAGCCCTGATATTTTTAGGCTTCTTCTTTCCAATTGCTTAAATTGGAAAATTCACCGCGATGATCATTCTTCACTCTGACAGACATTTTTCTTGCATATAGTTGCGCGCTTGTCGCGAATTACAGACAAACGAAAAGCCACACTTTCTACAAGAAAATCAATTTCTCTCGAAGTAGCTAATAAGTAGCCTCGTCTTTCTCCACAGACAATCGTGAGTTTGCGTCAGACAGGCGCGGAGACAATAGTTATACAAAAGGAATTAGCAATAAGAGTCTGTTTATTTTTCCTTGAAATAAATTAACAAAAAACTGTTATCTTATCCAATTCTCCTGTCACTTAATTTTTTTACAGTCAATGTGATATTGATCCCTTGTCAAGGTAAACGGGAGAGAGAATGATTGAGGGTTTAGTTTGCGTCCATAGCCCCGCGCAAGGTTCATTGTAAACTGAAGTCAGAAATTCTTCGAAAGCAGAGTTTCCTTAGGGAGAGCGAGTGGTCAAAGCCTTCCTATTTATCTCTCGTTCTCTCCCATTTCTCTTTTCGTCATTCTTCCATTCACCTTTGTGCGCGATTCAAACGTTGCTAACAAGCAACAGAAGCAACCCTCGCTGCGCAGGCAACACATAAGTAAGCAAGTTTACTTTTTCCTGAACAGTTTAAACAGAGGATGTCGGTTCTTGGATTGTTTGGAGCCGCTCTTGTACTCGAGGTACATCATGTCATCCGCTCCAGACATGGATGCCATGGAGCCTTGTCGGCGAGATACCAGTGAATTCTGAAAATGAAATCAAACGGCGAAATGTTAATAACGACAACGTTTTATAGTTGAATTTGTAAAAATAACAAAACTCGATCTAAAAACCCTTGTTCGAAAAGCGCTTTAAAATACGGTCAAGCCGTCAAGTGCTATCCTCCCACTTAATCCAGAATTTGCTTGGACCCCCTCGTCACATTAACTGACGCTCCTTCCCTTTATTCCGCTGTCGCGCAGACGTGCATATGACTTTACCCACCCATGCAACGGAAAGCACTGGTCTACCCATCCCCCCTTATACAAGGACGTACAAGAGACTGCTGACCCCACTCCCCACTCTCAAACAAAACTCTACCTGTGAACTACTGCGGCTAATTTCAGTACCGACTCTCTCTTCGTCAGCATCTGCATCACTGGCAGCAAGCACCTAAAGAGAAAATCACATTTCATCTCATCCTTTTGTATCGTCATGCAATCTTTGTTCCCGTGCAAAGCTGAGGAACGACTTGAGTGACGATTGCTTAGAAGAAGATTAACGTGGTAAAAATTAATCGAAAACCTACAAACTTTGAATTGAAATTTGGCAGAAGTGCAATGGGTATATTATGTACCATACCTGGAAACCGTTTGGAACCAACACTTTTTTAAAAGATCAATTCTACATAAGGGTACACTGATTAATAAAGATAACAATGCAAATAATTTTAGTGATAAGAAATAAATTAGCCTCGACAACATGCATACCTGCTGTAGCAGTTCCTGCTGTTTTCTCTTCTCTCCGAGTTCCAAATTCTCCTGTTGTGCCAAAAATATCATCGCCTTTTAATTACTTATAAGGTTTTTGACTATACCTGTGAAAAATGACTGATTTTTGACTGATCTTTATTGTTAGCTTTCACAGTGATCCAACAGCCGTGTAACAGACTTTTTCCACGGAAACGAACTCTGTTTGGCAATAAAAATAGCTTAAAAAATGAAGGAACGAAAAGATCTTGGCATTTTTGAGAAGAAATTACCTCTTCCATTCCCGCCAGTCTTGTGATGACCTTCAACAAAACAAACAAAATAATTTACTGAAGATAAATAAAATCAAGCCGATTTGTGACAGGAAAACTACCTTAAACGTAACTAACCCAAGATGTTTGGTATTTTTCTACTTTAGGACACTGGTATTTTAGGACTTTTGTACATAAATAACACGACTCCACAAACAGTGGCATAGCTGCTGATAAGATCAAATCCTGATACACAAGAGGCGATTATTGCCCGACTGCCGTTGACGTTGCTGAACTCTGATTGGTTCATAAACTCGTGTAATGTGCTCTGACCAATCAGAGCGAACACGCTTTTCCTTAAATCAATCAACAATGAAACCAAACCTAATCGAGTCTTTGTCACGCGCATTGCACTTATCGCATGTTTTGGGTAGTGTAGCAGCTATCCAAAACTACTTTTGTTTGTTATTGTAAGCAGCTTCTATTGTTTTCAAGACAAAGTCATTGTTTCAATTGTTGAGTCTTTTGTTTAGGGCTAGGGTATCAAAGCAATCACATTATATGTTAGGAAAGCTGCTACATAGCCCCATGTTTTGGCAACTGAAACGCCCTTTGCGATTGGACGGGAACGACCAACAGCGTAACATACACAGTAGGCTACAGACTTGTTGTGTCCGAACGCAAATCAATTTCTGGACAACGCGAATAAAATGGCCGACCAGAATTAACTTTAATACTACGAAACTACACTGACAAATACATCAATAACACAGGCTAGATTAGCCTTTTAAAACTTCCCCTCTGGGACGATTACATAACTCTTACACAACCAACCCTAACCCTAATGCGAGACCTTAAGCTCATTAACACCATAACAAGAGTCATGCTCCACTTGTAACGCTTATACGAATAATTCATTAATAGAATAGACGGTTTTCACTCATGCGATAAGGCCGCCATATTGGTGGACTAAACAATAAGAAATTGTTGCTAAAAATTTGCATAAAACTAGAGTTTAGTTCCCAAAGGAGAGAAAGTCTATTGTTCTAGTCCACCAACATGGCCGCCGTGACGTCACGTGAAAACGATATATATACTCACATCGTGAGTTTAGGATGCTTGTTTTTATCAAGTACGACTGATATTACAATTCCGACAACCTAAACCCAACAGAAAAAAGCTACCAATTTACCTTAAAGCTGTATCCTTGGTTCACCAAGAAGCGCTGTCGTTTCGCAGAATAGTACATTTCCTCAGTGTCCTAAGAAGTCAAAAATCATGAAGTCGAAACGAGAAAAACTGTTAGTTCTTCGTGAAGGAAACGCAATCTTTCCTTAAGATGTTCCTCTTGATCTTATCTGACGTAGCGCAGTAAATTCTGTATAGAATAGAGTGGCCTGATGCTGTGTTTTTCAGATACTCACCGTGGAGACGAGGGTGTAAAAGAAGGCGTTGTATTCCTCAGCAGCCATGTCTACCATAAAGGAAAATAAAAGGATGTACTTTCAAGAATCTGCGAATGCAGCTACCACGCCGCCTCGATCGCTCCCGGTAGGTTTGGCGTTTCAAACCGGCCAGGAGATATAAGTGGCGGCTGGACATATTCTGTGCACAATAAAATAAATACGATGTTTAAGTGAGGAACGGGAGGGATAGGTAAGGTGAATTCTGTGTACAACTACAAGCCCAGGGGTTCACCAGGCCGGAGCTTATCCCGATTTCCTTAGCATGAAGCGTACAAGAGTATTTCTACTCTCCAATGGGTGGGATGCTAGCCCTCGCAGGGTTACCCACAACATTAAATTCACCGATACCAATTTATACATCTGGGTGGAGAGAGAAACCATGAGAGTAAAGTTTCTCCTAAGAACATAACGCAGTGTCCCGGCCAGGGCTCGAACCCAAATCACCAAATCCGCAGTCCAGCGCAATAACCATTAGGCCACGTGCCTCTCCCAGTGGAGGTATAAGCACCAAATGCTATATTACCTGCGAACTGGTTGCGAGTAGCAAAGCGGCGCAAACGAATTGACGAGCCAAGGTAGCCGAAAACTGAACTGGGTATATAATTCAAGCAAGTCTGTCCTAAACAGGGTATGGATATTAAGGAGTCGTCCTGTACGGGGTATGGCCTCAAGACTTTCGTCGACTTTTAAGCATGTCCGAAATCATAAACGTTCATCAGTTTTTATTTAGCCGGGTCATCAGTCAACATCAGATCATTTTCACGACTTGATATTAGCGCTACAGGATAAAAAAAACGTTTTCCTTTGTCCTAAGCAGGGTATGTATTTGACGTTATTTTTGTCCTGTACAGGGTCAGGGTTTCAGCGGCACCCCTATACCCAAACATGGGTCAAGTGCCCCCCTTCGGGGGCGAGGCAAAAAGTAAGACAAACCTTTCTTCGCTCGGAGAATTCTACCAAGTCGTTGGGCTTCCTGTTAAAAATTGGACAATGAAAGAAACATAAAAATAACAATAACGTGAACAGGGAGAGCAATTCATGTCCTTTTAATTGAGAATACTTTTGTTTTCGACATAATTCCTGGTTGAGCTAGACCAGTCGGGAAATGAATTCCGTTTTCGGCAAATCTTCGTAGAAATGCGACGATTTCCGATGCTTATTCTCCAATCAAAATACAAGACGAGCACTTGCGAGTATTCTGAAAGTTGTCAAGTCACATGGCGCCATAATTTTTCGTCATATCGATTTGCACTTACTGTATATACGACAAAAATTGCGGCCTGGATCCTCTGTCGGAGAAAAACTAAAATAGCTTGCCAGCCAAACAAAGAACACACTAACCTGCCTTCTTGATCCACCGTGCGAAGAAATCTGAAAAGCAACAGAAAACATATCTACTTGAAAATGTTCAGTGATCTTACACACAAGAAATATTGAAAGTAAAGAAGCATACAGGTTCAAGGATTTGAAACAAAGAGCACTGGAATATTCCTTTTCCACTTTTGTTGTACCTGAATCAAGACATTTGCTTCTGGGAGATCAAAGGAATTATCTCCAACCTGAGAAAAGAAAGCAAAATTGACTTCCTTCAACATTTCCCCAAGTACAGTGCAGAACCATTATTTCGCCAGCATGATCGACGTTAGAATTCATGCATTTTGCAACTTTTCATTTGACTTGATTTGTTTCTACGTCTGCCTCGTCCGCAAGGCGACGATGCCTGTCGCCGGTAAAGAGCGGGAAAGCAGGGAGCCCGGGCTAGATGGGAATAACCATCAGTCCCACAACTCCAAGAACACCGAGGAAGGACAAAGCAGTCGGGGAGCAAGAGTCAGTTTCGGCAAATCTTCGTTGAAGCACTCGAGGAGTTACCGACATATTTTATCCAATCAAACACAAGCGCCAGAACTCGCGAACGTAGCGAAAGTAATCGCGCGAGCAACACGTCATGTTGCTTAGCAACTTCAGAGCGAAAACCGTGGGCTCAGCCCCGCCTCGGAGGCAGGGTTTCGTCATCAACTGGCGCTGGTTTCTCCGACTAAAGCGCGAAATCTGGAGAGAAAGGAGTGTCTTCACACAATCAGTGAAAAGATGTTAACTTCTCGGGGATGTGTGCTTAGCTGTACAACGTTTACATTTGCTTACAATCCGGATAAATTTTTATACTGTTTCAGTTGTTCCCAAACCATGTTCATTCTGTTTTCACGTGGGTATTCTTTTCATCTTTGCAGCTTTGAAAATTCTTTAGACTTGCCAGTCTGGGCGTGTGATTAAACTATTTTGGATCCCGAAGCCAAACACGCAACTCGCAAGATAATGGCAAAGCACTATCTCTAAGGCAAGGAGGCCTGCCCAGGGCTAAGTTGAGAGGTGACAGATCTTTTCATGAATGAGTCTCGTCTAAGAAAGCAGAATCGTCATACCTTGGAGATAAATATCGTATTCACCAAAGGATTGTGCTGGAAGTTCTGCAAAATCTGCATTCGTTCACCTTGATGAGTCGGCCCGTAGATAAAAGGCCTGAAACCAACAAGGTCAGCTAACATTATATTGAAAAATAATCATTTTGAACATTAAGCAAGATTGAACACC
Source organism: Blastomussa wellsi (assembly GCA_947652115.1). NCBI lineage: Eukaryota > Metazoa > Cnidaria > Anthozoa > Scleractinia > Plerogyridae > Blastomussa > Blastomussa wellsi. The sequence continues at coordinate 24,161,625 of OX393566.1, read as the reverse complement.
ATCCGAAATATATTAATACTGGCAAGTCAATGAAACAACCTACAAAGACAGAGATTTTTCATCAAGTCAAACCTTTGATGTTACGTTAATCGAACATCGCCATAAATCAAACTTACTTCTTCAGTTTCTCGGCGTATTTCTTGAGTGCAAACACGTTATCAGAGAAAACAATAACCTTATCGTTCCGTCTAAAACAAAACAAAAACAAATAAGAATACAAAACCATTGAAACTAACAAAACAATGCTTCGCTTTTAAACTTCCCCGGAGAAAAACCTTTTTACTAAAATGCTGCTTTTCTTCAGTCTTGATCTCACCTTTCATGGAAACGGATCAGAAACTGCGGAAAAAGAAGAAAGAAAAAGTTACTTAGAGTAAAAAGACAAAACAAAAAACTAACGGAAGCAGGCAACAGTGATTCTAGCGTAAACCAACTTAAGTTCTCCCTCACTCGCCAATGCAGCACTAAAAACAGTTAATTTCTAAGGCTTGGTTTGTGTCGCTCTTCAATGTCTGTTCCAAGTACAGGTTAATTTTCCCTAGAACGTATTTTACGTCATCTAATCAAGCTTACAGTATCCCCATACGAAGCATAAAAAGAATAACCCTCGGAATTTGCTTCTACATATCACTGATTTATTCAAAGAAAGCTTTTAATATCATACCTCGCAGGATCGGAACTTGTTTGGATTCATGACATATAATAGCTACAAAAAAAGAGAAAATTAACGCGATGTTTTAAAAAGTGTTTTCCTCTCATCTGGATAAGTAAAGTTCCTCTTATACAGCGATTTTTCGTAACAGTGAACTAACGAACGAAACAAAAGAACGACCGAACGAACGACCGACCGACCGAACGGCCCGATTGATACTAGAGACGGGTCATCCGTCAAGACAGGTCACCCGTCCAGACGGATCATCCGTCTAGTATAAATACGGGACGAACTTTGGGACGAATCTTATAGTTCGTAAGACGGATTATCCACAATAGTTGGTCAGCAGGGCTGGCGGGGTCGTGTGTACAAATTGCATACAAATACAAATAAATACAAATGAAATTTATATACAATCCTTAAAGACGTAAACTAAAACATGGCATTGATTTTCCACCCAATAATTGGTCGAAAAGAGAACATCTTTACACTGATTTGTAGATGAAATGACAGCCGTACTATTTGTGAAAGTGTTGAAAACGGTTCTGAAACGCGGATGGTCAAATGCAATAAATTATTACAGTGTAAGTACCTTTCTCTTTCTTGACCTGATGTTGAGATATTCTCTGTAAAATTCCGGTGTCATTGGACACCACACCTAAACAGAGTAATATTAAAGAATAAAAATATTGTTAGAGAAACGTATGGAGAATTTACTGATATAACGTATGTGAGATATCGCACCTCGGCACACTGGACTCGTGCAATAAATCCATTGTTCTGTAGTTCCATCCAGTTGGCCTCGTAAAGCTTCGGTCCAATAAGGAAATTTAGGTCCTGCAAACAGCAAAAGGAAGCAATGTTATATCAACGTAGCAACAGATTCCTTTTTCATTCTACTCATTTAAAATATTTCACGTAAAATCAGTTAATCTTAAACAGGGCGGCATTACCAGGAGCATACATTTCCCATGCAAAGTCTGAGAGACACAACAATTCCTGAATTTCAAAAGTTGACTTTGAGTCATGCACGCAAGCGACGCGAACGGTGAAGATCGGGGAAGAGTCTTGTGCGGAAAGTGAGCCTGCACTCGCAACTGTACGCTCTTACGAATGCAAGTACGAATCCTGGTTGCAAGAGCGGAGGGTGAAAGTAAGGAAGAGAACAAACCTGAATCTTGTCATCTTCTCGAACCAGAGTTGCTGTGAGTCCCAGTTTACAATGTGCTTGAACAACTATTGCAGAAAATTAGACGAGATATTTTTAATAACTTTTTAATATCAAAGAACGTCAGACGTTTTTAAATTGAAATAATGAAACGATTTGGAGAATAATCTAGTTCTTCATGCCCTGCTAGTCATGAAACGAAAACATTTGGATGTTCCTTGTGTAAACTCTTGATTAAGTTTTGCGCGTTCTAAGCAAGGCAAGTCAGAGAAATTCCTCTTGAGTATACAAAGCTGAGCTTGGTGTGATCGGCCTTTAAGTTTCATGTACAAGATTTAAAGTGCACCTAACCCCAAAATATTTTTTCGTTATAATGAACCTTTGCACCAGTTCGAAACGCGTTAAACTTTCATTTCTCCTTTTCACCAATTGCTGACTTTTTGTAGCACTGAAAAGTTACGAAAAACCGAGAATTGGTTGTTGCACGACCGAGTTAGAAGGGGCGTGGGTCTATTCCTGGGTTGACGTCACAAACTGGTTTGCTTGCATGTTTACAAAGACTTCATGCCATGCAAATCAGTTTGTGACGTCAACCCAGGAATAGACCCACGCCCCTTCTGACTCGGTCGTGAAACAACCGATGCTCAGTTTTTCGTAACTTTTAAATGCTATAAAGAGTCAGCTTTTGGTAAAAAGAAGAAAGGAAAGGTGTAACGCGTTTCGAACTGGTGCAAAGATTCATTGTAGCGAAAAAAATATTTTGGGGTTTTGGTATCACATGATTTGATATGGGGCAGCTCAAAAAAAGATATTACCTGTTAAAACTCTTCTGAACTGCTTGGCTGGAATAGTGTGAACCTCTACAATAAAATAATGAAAAAGATAACAAATTAAGAGCGTAACCCTGAAATAATCCATGCCGCTACATGGCAAATAGTTGCTTTGCGAGCCGAGTTTCGCAGAAACAAAACATGGATGTGTTTCTAAAGCATTTCTGAATCAAAATTTGAAGTCCATCTTGGAAATCCTTACCGTCTAAAATCATTAAGCCCCATTCTTGTGTCTGCATGAAGTTCATGACCTGCAAAGAAAAGAATGAGATAAAAAAAGTAAGATTTCAATGCACGCACACAGAAACCAGAATTGTTCTTTGAGAGACTTGCAATAAAAGATATTCTGGCACAAAAAAAAATACTGAAAAGCAAGGCATTGTTGTTTCACTCACTAACCTCTCCAGCTTCCCAGGATCTTTTTCCGGTGAAAGACACCATAGAATATGTTGAAATAGCAATATTACAATCTAAAGAGGCAAAGTGAAAAGAGCGTCCATGTCACCAGAACAGACAGGATAGAGCGGTTACAGAATACACCGAAAGGGCGGGAAGAAACGAATAGAACAAACACGCGTTAAGGTCATTTCCCTGAAATAGAACTGACAATAGATTTTCGTTCAAACTTTGCCCATTTGTTGTTCATCGTAAGGGAATTTAAATTTTGTAATGAAAAAGAGGGGTTCCCATATTCGTTTAAGAGCAGGAGCACCTTGAAAATACCCCATAATTCGATAAAATATCAGCTTCAGAAATGTTTTCATTTGACTAGCTCATGCCACGTCTTATGAGAGAAGAAAAAAATAGAGAGAAAGCAAAACAAGGGAAAAAACTATAGATATACTGTATCGCCTTCAAGGAACAATTTAATATATGTTTCATTATGAAAGCACGCATTTCCAGACGACCTTGATTCAACTTGTTACTAGCATGCAGTGATCTCGAGGCCCCAGTATCTGTTCAATAGGTTCACGTTTCCGACGATTATTTATTTTTCTGCAATGGGAATTTGTTTATATTCCTGTTATAGGAAGAAAGTGATTGCTAGTCTCATAAAAAGGGTAAAAAATATAGGTCACCATACTCGTTTACGAGAAAACGACGATTTATCTCCTTCACGAGCAAACCCGTAAATAAAACGCCGCAGTTTTCTTTAGGTGCGCGCACTGATGACGCAATAAATCGTGCGCAGTAAGGATGCGCAATGCAATACAGGGGAATGACCTTAAGTGCCAAGCGCGGGAAGGTGACGCGAACTTGCGCGTGATTGGCAGAAAAAAGGAAAGCTTCGCTACGATTGGTTAGATCGTGTTGCACGTGATACTTACTGACAGGTTTGTCTTTAGCGTCAGAGGTAAAGCGACAAATCGTGCGATCATCAATAGTGGACCACATCTTAAACTGAAATTGAAAAAGGTAAATAAATACAACGAACGACTGGAAATGCTGCATCAATTGTCACCGTAACAATTTCTAGAACAACGGCCTTTGCTTATAGAGGTGGCTTTGAAAAGGGAGCGAAATTATATTGATTGAATTATATTAAGTAACGCTTTCCAACGGATAAATTGTAACTACCTTGTGGATGGCGTGGTATTTTTAATTGACTAGGTAAACTTACAGTTTCATCAGTTCAAAAACTATTATTGTTTTCAACTTGATTTCGACAAACGATAGTTGACATAGATAAATTCCAGTTGGACACACCGTTCACCAAGAGTCAATTAACACTTAGTCCGACTAATATGTTTCATTCTTAATGTTCTTCTCCTTCATCAAATTGCTAAAACAAATCATGCTTACCTGTGTTCTCCACTGTTCTACTGCAACACCTGTCAAAAAGAAGCGACGTTTGATAAAAACCGAACAATAATTAACAGAACGCATATCACATGTGAACCTTGATGTGTGTATGTATGTACCTACCTGAAGTGCACAGAACAAGACATCGCTTCCTTACTGTACAAGCTGCTGTCACACCCACAAGGGTCTTACCGGCTCCTGTTTACAAACAAGTAATGAGAACAATGCACACTTGAAGACTATTGACAGTATATGTGATATCCTGGGTTTTTTTTCACCTTATTTGTTGTCTTATTTACATGGTATGCTGTTTTGCTGCAGAATCGCGGTCAAAAGGTGCGGCCACGTCGTGGCCGTGTACTCAATTACATAATAGGAAGATTAAGCATGAAGTTTGTTTTTCCCGCGAACGGCAAAAATTCAACTTCTGCGGTTTGCAGTTAGGTGTTTGTACGCGGAAATGAGTCGGTTTGGGTTTGTTTTGAACGAGTAATGTTTTTGCTATTTTTCTGAGAGATTCATTTAAAAATTAGATTAAATGGAAACAAAATGAAACGCAAGCTCGCATTTGCCGTAAAACGTCATGCTTAATCTCTCGAGTTACCCAAATCGTATTACGTTTAGAGCGAGTTGAGTGTTGCAAAAATCACTTTGGCCGATCACAAAGGACGGAGACAATCCAGTGATCCAATCAAAACTGGAAGTGATTACACGTAGCCGACAGAAAGCGCGGGAAAACATGCGCGCGCAAGTCACGATTGGTTTTGGTTTTACTCTTGCCTAGTTCCTAGGCCCCGATTTCGTCGCGGTCAACCCGTTCCGAAATGAGTACTGACGTGAAGGCCTGGGAAAAAGCCGTACAGGAACTTGGCAAGTTTTCCTGTCTCCTGATTGGTTGTACAATTGCCGCGAGATTTGTAAACCAATCACTGAAACTTTGTAATGCAAAACCAAAGCAATTCGCTAGTTACTTTGGACACTCAATTGAAAACCGCTAAATGTAGAGGAAGATATTATTGCTATATGCAATACTTTCGTGCTAACCGCATGGTAACACGATGACACCAGATCTGGCTCTTCCATTGCCAAACATCTTCCGAAGGCTCTTTTCCTAGCGAATGAAAGAAATTAGTTAGTAATAAAAAACATAAAATTAAATAAAATATCATCTCTAGTGTTCGTTTCTGCCATCCTGATTTTGAACTTTGAATGCTTCCTAACACAAATAGAGGTGTCAAGTATAACGATTACGTGTGCAGCTTATAATTTACCTGGTACGGCCTTAAAACTGTAGTTGGCTTCAAGTCAATACTATATTGCAAATAAAGAATCAATTAAAAAAAATGGTTAGTTGTTTGTTATAATTATTGTGCATTATCGTGCTGACACACACTCGCTGATTTCGGAGAACACTTTCTTTTCTTTAGAAAAAAAAAAGGAAATGTATGTTTGCAGTTAGACAACGAGCAGTCCCTTTTTGCTTACGGCCATTTTTTCGCTTCGTGCTCGATGGACTAAGAAAAAAGGGACTGCTCGTTGTCTAGTTTATAGTGGCCATATACTCTACACTTCAAACAGAAGAAACAGACATTCTAAATGGTTGAAAACCGCTTCGTTGTTAAATAGTGCTCCAACAAACAGAAAGTAAACTTACTTCAAATCAGGATTAACTGAATCATTTTTGAAATCATATTCAGCCAGTAGAGGATAATCCAGTTCAATACATCTGTGAGAGAGGAAAAGAATAAATAATAACAACAACACCCCCATAATTTAAACAACTTAAATAAGTCCAAGTTTTGAAAAGATTGCACGGACTATATAAAACAATAACTGCGATGATTCGTGATGGTAATTTGAAAGAAAATCAAGTTCAAGATGACACGCCTCAGGAAGGGTAACAATTTGAGGAGAAAAAAAACTTTCGACCATTTTATCGCCAAGTAAATACCAGAAGTGAAGATAGAATTCAACCGAGAAACCATCACAGCCTGGACATTTGTTTTTAGCACACCGTTTGAAAATGTTTGAACACTTGACAAGGTTGGGGTCTTCCAGAACATCCTTTCTCAATATTTGAAGAAGGAAGTTTAAGAATGGCAGCAGATGAGCAAATATAGCATTGGGGATACAAGTAGGATGTCCATATGATTGGAACGAGTGGCCTGCACCCATAGCACTAAAGGTAACCACTAAGTATAGGAATCTGATTAACAAGTCCATAGATTCTGTCCACTGTACAGGCTGATACTGGTAGCAGCATTTGCTATGCTAAACAATCAAATTTAAGATTTGCAGATACGACCACAATTCTGACAAATAAAATGTGGCTTGTCAAGGGTTGTGGAACTGAAATTTGCAACCAGCCTTCTTCTTTGATCTTTCGATATCTGCTGCCAGAGTTATACGCCGCTCTCCAACTTTTTGTGCACGTCACCCCTCACCAGGTCTCTGTCACTAGCCGTTCCTTCCCACATCCCTGCATTCAGGCAGGAGGATTTCATGCATGGTTTGCACTAGGTAATTAACCATTATTTTGTGGAGGCTGAAAACTAACTAGGGGAGCTTAGCATTGGCCAGAACTGGTCGGCCAGACCAGCACATTTGAAAATGAATGGACCTATCTTGGCGATTTTTCCAAAAATGTTAATAAACTTTCATCAGAAGATTGAAAAAACAGTTAACAAATTTACTGATCTGGCCGAACAGTACAATTCCAATCTATCTTCCTGAATGGAATAATTATAATATTTTATTGAGCTCATATAGATATATACACTGTATTTTACACTCTTGTTAGGGTGGTCCAAGATATTACATTAGTAGGTAGTAAGGATGTGAGCTGGGAAGCTAAATGAACCAGTAGGTTTTCTAGTTAGCTCCCTGTTAGGTAGTAAGGATGCTAGCTGGGAAGCTAAATGAACCGGTAGGTTTTCTAGTTAGCTCCCTGTTAAGTTAAGCACCCGATGTTAAAACTTACTTTCTCTGTAAAGTTTCAATGTGTTCTTGAGCCACTTCAAATGAATATGTTTGACTCTAAAATATAACATAACAAATAAGGAACATTTTATAAATTCAGCTGCAAACAACCGTTAAGAAAAAGCACTGGCATGGTAGCTTTCCATTATTGACCCTTTTAGTTTACATACCGGTATCAATATTTATAGACAGATTTTTTACAGACCTCTTCTTCGTCTTCATCCTGATCGATCTTCTCAATGTAATCAGAAATGTCTGTAGGAATGGCTGTTCCTTCTGAGGGTTGCTCCTATGAAATGAAACTTATTAAAATTCATTTGATAATGAGGATCATCCAAACACAAAAAGTTATGTTGTAAACTGGAGTAGGTTAAAGTATACCCACCATTACTAATCCAATTAAATGTTTTTTTCCTGGTATCAAAGGAGAATTTAAAACAAAGCCTTGTTTTTGGATTTTAAAAATAATTGATATTTTCACTTTTTGTGGGAGGCGTAGTGACCTAATGGTTAGTGCGCTGGACTCCGGATCGGATGGTCTGGGTTCGAGCCTCTAGCCAGGGCACTGTGTTGTGCTCTTGGGCAAGACACTCCCACAGTGCCTCTCTTCACCCGGGTGTATAAATGGGTACCAGCAAACTTACTGCTGGGGGGTAAGTTGGACTAGCATCCCATCCAGGGGGGAGTAGAAATACTCTCTGTCACTTCATGCTACAAAAACCGGATGAGCTCCGGCCTGATGGGCCACGAGGCCCAAATGCAGACTTTACCTTTTTTTACCTGTCATTAAATAATTTACCATTGCAAATGCAATGGTTTTAGTTTAAATGCAAACTTTTAACAAAGTTCAAGACAATACTTGATTTGAATTATTAAATTTTTAAAATAACTATTAATTGTAACCTAGTTCTAAATTACCTGCTCTGTAGTTTGGGAAGCTTCTCCATTAGATTCCTGTGGCTTGTTGAGCTGTTACCAATAACAAACAAAGTGCAAGACGACTGATTATCAAATGACTGTGCTATAATGCACACAAATCCCGGACTAATAACCAGTGTACAGAGTGCACTGAAAAGTTGCAGGGTCAGTGCACGGTCTTATTTGTGCAAGGATTTCATTGTAAAGCTTTGCTATTGAGTCCTGGAAAGTTCACATCAATGTCAATTTATTAGACTGAGATAATTATAAAACTAAATATTTCATACTACTGTTAAGTAATTCGACTACTTCTTACAATGTATGTTGGTACACGTGAGATTATATCTCTAAACAGAATAACTTGCACATGTTTATAGACAGTATGCATGCAAAATCAATGGGCACAATCTTATGCATCCATTTCTCATCTCCCACCTTTAGTAACGACTTTCCCCCCACAGTTGATTTTACAAGCTGATCTTCACCTAAACCAAGTTCAATGTCCTCATCTGTGCGCTTTCGGCATTCTTGAATCTCTGGGTCTCTGAGAAGATGCTGAAGTACTTCCTATTCAAAAGCCAAAAATGTAGAATATTAATTTTACATGTACATCTAACTATCTTTTTTCCAGCATTGAGCAAAAATCTCTAAACCTACAGCATAGGTAACCTTTGGATCATCTGTTATTAAGTTTGTTATCAGGGGAAGCCCAATAAGCCATTTTCAAGTTGGCTGTGGCTGTGTTTGTAAACAGGTCCTGCTGCACAATCTTTTATATGGATGGGTTTGATTTGCAAAAGAATGAACGTGCAAGTAAAACTCATCATTTCCATATGAAAGACTGTGCACCAGGACTTGTAAAAGGCATCTCAGAAATGGCTTACTGGAACTTTATGAAATCGTAATACCGGCAGCTCTCTTTCCAAATCACATGTTTTTTTTTATTTTATCAAGTCCAGTTGTATCGTGGGCCCATATTGGAGGGACAATTCTTTCCTTGTAGGCAGTTTTCTAGCTTCATAATCTGGTTTACTCCACGGAAATATTGTTGGCAATTCCCTGAGATGCTTTTTCTTTCCTCCTTTAAATTCGTGTATGAGACAATTGCAGTTTCAATGTTTTGTTGCGGATTAATCTTATTTATCCATTTTGAAGATATTTATCTTTAGGAATGCGATGAAACGATAGGTTCCAATTTTTCCTGGAATAGTTATTGTGCAGCGGAACACAGCAGTTATAATTAGAAGGCATACCTGCTACGCAAGGTAAAATTCATTCACCACGAAAGCCGCAATTTTGAATTGTGTCCTTCCAATGCGAGTCTTTACTACTTTTAGTCCGCGGCAACCAAAAATGTCACATGATTTTGAAAGTGAGCTACTCTGAGTACATTTGTTTCAAGCTTGCCCCAACAAACAAAGATTTAAAAAAAAATAAAACCTGGGAAATTAAAACAACTCACTGGGTGACTGCTTTCTACAAAGTATCTGTTGTGTTTCAATACTAGTTTCACTTTTCCATAGCTTAGGGTGCAGATCTGAAAGACAGAACCATAACAAGCGATTGTAAATTAGCACAAGTAACAGCCAAATAAAGGTGCCAAAATTCTGTGCATTCAATCTGACACTCTGTGCATTCAACCTGACACGCTGGCCACACGGAGATATGAAATTTCTCTTCGAGTGTGTGATATTTCAAGAGTGAGCGCAGCGAATGAGTGAAATATGTTTCAACATGAGAAGAGAAATTTTGTATTTCCAAGTGGCCATGTAATATTCTGTGTATTATATAAACACCAATGAACTTCACCTGGTATTTCACTGCTGTATATATAACAGAGTTAGTTATACATACCTTAATAAATTGGATTATTCCATCAGGGACTGTAGTCTTGCTCAAACGTCTTAGATATTCAATGATGTCACTCGTCTGGATCCAAAGAATAATTATAATTATATAATAAATAACACTTTTATTAATGATGAGATTTGATGAAATCAGGTCAAACTCCAGGTTACCAGTTTCCACCTGGACATTCACTCATTTTCAAATATTTGCAAATCTCACCTGTAGACCAACGGAGACAGCAGCATAAAGAGAATATGCCGTCAACCTGTAGGTACACATAACATAAATATAAACAAAAATATGACAAAAGATTATTTGGTACAGGAGTTTCAATAAAAATTGAAGTAGGCAGCTGTTTTGAGTACTTACTAGTAACTGACTGTTTGAAAGAATATTTTGATTACTATTAAGTTTTGGGAGAAAAGTATCTCAGTGGGCATGTAAACAAGAGTAAAGGAGGTCAATATACATGCTGGCTGTCGGTGCTTATTACAGCCTTGCTTACAAAACCATGAACACCAGAAATATTTATGGAATGTTATTGTGTTACAAAGAAAAAGCCAATCAGGTGTAAGAAAACTTAACCGCAAAGAGCAACGGTAATTAGTTTGCGGTTTTGAGGTTTGTTTGCATGTCCTGAACTTTGCTGCGATTGGTCACTACACAATCAACATTCCTGAAATATTCCAGGTGTTCACGGTTTTCTTAGAAAGGCTGTAAAAGCATTGCATTATACACGTTCAATGCCTAATTGTGAATCAATAACACTGGTCGAAATTAGCAGTTGCCCGGTTGCCCAGAGACAACTACAACTTCATTTGGGCAACCAGTTTTTAGGAAAAATGAAGGGCTGGTTGCCCAAGATTGTCCGGCATTTGCCATAAGGACAACCTGGATCTTTTTCTAATTTTAAGCACTGCAATAATTATGTCATTGGTAATCTTAAAGCTATATATGGATACAGCAATAATCTTATAGCTGGTCAGCATCAGATGAATGGATGGAGGTGATAACGATAAAGTCTTAACCAATTAGCCATTTTCTAAATGAGCAGGGGACTGGGTACAAATATTTAAAATCGATTGAAACGAAAAATTGAGCCTAACACATGAAAGATCATCCAAAATAATGTACAAATACCAAATTTCGACTCTTCTGGCTTCAACGCAAATATGTAGTACACATTTGAAAAGTTGAAATTATTTAAGAGAGCCTAGTATATATGGTTTGGAGGGAGTGTTTCAACTTCGCTTCTCGGGCAAATATTTGTTTTTAAGAACATCAAATTTCTGCTGGCCAACTATTAGCCGATAGTTCCTTGACAGAAACACTCTATTGCTTAAATAGAAGACTCTCTCCACATCTAAACACTCAGGGGGTAATGTTGGAGAATTCTCGAAAGTTATGCAAAACCTTGCATGTGCCTTGGGTTTGCATATCTGAGGCTCTATAAACACAGAAAAAATGTGTCCTCTTGCTTAAATGTTGATATAAGTTCATTATTGCTAATAGTAATGCAGTAGATCCCTTGTCTCTCACCTGTATTCATGGATATGCTCTGGTCTGCAAACAGGCTATTGAGAAATATGTTTAACATGTCTATTAATTAACATTGATGTTACATGAAATATGAGTCATTAATTATTAAAAAATATTATATGTAAAATGTAAAATTGAATCAATTCCTGACCAACTAAAATTGTAAGGCTGCATGGATTCTAACACTGTAATGATATGCTTTTAATCTTATTATCATCCTTGGAGACCCAGGGGCAGTCAGTTGGGGTGAGCGAAAAAACTTGGCAATATATTATATGCTTGAATCTTAAAGTCAAGACAACAAATTAACCTACCTCGGAAATAGCAATAAGAAAGTCATGAGCATGTTTGTACACAGGAGAAAATGATTCCAGAAATATGTGGCCATCAGGAGCCTGGTGAAGGGAAGAGACAGTAACAGAAATGTTGAAAACAATTTCAGATCTATCTGTTTACCAAGAAACACAGTTGCTACCTAGGACTGTCACAACAATGGAACTCAACATTTCAATTTTCTTACCACCCAGAGAGGTCTGGAGGAATGATCTGCTTTGAGCTCGGTTATCTTGCGATAGTCTTTGGCTCCAAACTCATCCTGTTGAAAATTAATAACAAATTTCTATTAATAATGTCATTAATTAATAATGGGTAATGGTCCAACCTCTTTGTTTATGATAAATATTATTTTGCATGTATCATACTTCATTTTCACACTTCTAATTTCTATTAATATATATTATTTGCCCTTTATGCATATAGTATAATCTCTTTTCTTCGCATTCAACAATGACAAGAAGATGTCAAAACAGATTTCACGTATTATATTTGTTATTAATTTTCTTAAGTCTTGCACAAGAAATTAAGACTCTGAAATATCTGCAAAAAGATATCTAATAGAAGAAAAATCCCTGAATTTGACAAAAGTTCTGTAGGCATAAGCATGCATATATTTTTGGAAGGACAATTCCCCACCCATCTCACCCAGGGGCAACAACAGCACTTGTAGTTAATTAGTTTCTCTATACTGACTTCACCTGCCTTCACCTTTCTACAGTCAAATCAAACTAGTTTAAACCCATTTTGACAGATCTGAAATTCCTTTCAAATGATAATATGCATATTGACAGTTAAATAGCTGCTTTGTAAAGGATGACCTCTAAGTAATCCGAGGAATGCTAAATTTATGCACAATTATTCAACTCACCTCATTTGCCTCATCAGTCACTGCAGCAGCTGAAGACTTGGGTGCAATCTCAACTAAAAATCACATTTTAAATAAATTAACCTAATATAACCTTTGACCTTGTAACAATGGAATTGCCGTACAAGCAAACAAACAATGATAGCCCTTTTATTAGAAACTTCTCATTAAATTGGCATTAAAAACTTTTAACTCCATCGAAGTTTAACATTATGTGCTACAATGTATACCATATTTAAATAATTATTATAGAAAGGTTTGAAGTAAATTTTGGATCCATATAGTTGGGCAAAAAATGGGTCCAGAGATCAGCAGATTTGGTTTAATACATCTGGCAAAAATGTATGTATTAAATTGCAACATGTGCAGAACTTTGCCGCTAGAATAATTAGCGGAAAGAGAAAATTCGATCACATTACTCCAGCGCTGCGGGACTTGTGCTGGCTATCCATAAGACAGCAACTTTATTTAAGAGATGCTGTTTTTGCTTTTAATATATGACAGGTTACCCCCGATTACCTTATATCCAAGCTACATGTAGTTACTAGGGGCCAAGCTTCTGGTCGTGCAACACGCAATTCAAAACAGTTAAATATCCCTTAATTATTTAGAACAGTCACCGGTCAACGGTCATTCCAGTACAGAGCTGTTAGCTTATGGAATAGACTGCGAGCAGTCTCTATTTTGCTCCAAAATCCATAACGAAAGCGAAAATTTGCGAGTGCTTTATTCGAGGGGCGATCGCGCGAGCGGCAAATCCGCCAGCTGGAGTTAAAATAGAGACTGCAATGTCTTCATACAGCATTTCTGACGCTCTTTGACAGCTCACATCAATGTCGCCTTGTCACTGACGCCCACTTTAGAACGTGATTGACCGGTCTCCAAAGCAGTAAACAAAGTTTGGAATTAGAGTATTTTCTTATCACGCGTGCAAATTTTCAGTTTTGTTACGGATTTTGGAGCAAAAATAGAGACTGCTCGCAGTCTAAGCTTGGAATATGCGAATGCGATAAGTGGTTCCACTCCAAAGAAGCCCGTTTCGAACAGGGCGAAGGAAAATATTGTGATCAGTCTTCCTTGTCGGATTTTTGTCGTTCGTGTAACTGTTCATTCAAGACAGTTTATGGAAACTTCACATCAAAAAACACCGCTGGTGAACAGTCCGTAAGGGTGAAGATGTCGTACATTAGCACAAAAAACATTTTCATTGTCTCTTGTCAAAGGGAAGAAGAAAGGTCTTCTCGAAATTCCTTGCAAAGGTGGTCGTTTCTGATTCAAGTTTAACTGTCGTAACACTTTTTGACAGCATTCCATCGAGTCTGAATTAAAACTTCCGAAGCGGAATTGGCAGCATGTTGTAAACATGCTGTTTAAAATCGAACAAGTCGGGAAGCAATAACTAAAGCCATTAATCAATCGCGACCGAAGTCCCAGGAGCAAATAAATCACTACTGAATGAAACAACCACGGCTGGAGCAACAGCATCGATAGTACTTTTTGTAACAGAATAGCTTTGGTAAACCAGGCTTTTGCCAAAAACCTGTTGGCAAAAACATCTTTGTTTTCAAGAAGAGCGAGAACAGCTTGTTTCTGTTCCTTTTCTAACTTCACTCCTCCCAAATTTTCCTCGCATACTCGTTTCAAAACGGCAGTCATTGTGATGTTTACTGAAATTTAGCACGTCAAGCTACATGTCTCAGCATGGGCTTTCAATGACACGATTGGAATGTTGATGACAGATATGCGTCATCGCTTTATAGACCGACCAATCAAAACACTCCGTCACCAGCGTGCCGGGCATCAGAAATGCTGCATGAAGACATTGCAGTCTCTATTTTAACTCCAGCTGGCGCCAACGCAACTCGGATTTGCCGCTCGCGCGATCGCCCCTCGAAAATAGCACTCGCAAATTTTCGCTTTCGTTACGGATTTTGGAGCAAAATAGAGACTGCTCGTAGTCTACTTATGGAATAGCTTAGATAAAGATCTTAAACTACCGGGTAAGTGAAAATAATGAAGTTTTTAAATGCAAACTTAAGCAATTTATGTTATTAGACATTTTTGCCCTTATCGTTTTTTATATATATATAATTATATATATATAGTAATTTATTTTATCTTAGGCTTTTAATTCTTGGCTTGCACGTGACGTCATGAAATTCTAAAATCCAAAATTAAAGAGCCACCAAAGTTTTTATCCTTTTCAGGCAGAAGAGGTACCAATTTTATGTCCGCTTACAACTTTTCAGCTCAATAGCATGCTTTGTTTGGAAACCAGCGCCTTTGAATTTCAGAGTTATGGCGGTGCGTGACATAAACTTGTGATCGTGTTTGTCAATTAATATATAATTATCTCGGGATTTTTAGCCATTTCAGAAGTAAAAGCATTAGGAAAAGTGTTTAATATGTCAATGTTTGGTGTTGTGGGCAACACTTCAACGAATATCTGAAGTTTGGAATAACAAACGGACCTAAAACTTGGAGAGATGACTTATTTAATTATCTTCAGTAATATCACAATTTCTTGACTTCATCCACCAAATGGTTTTTGATTTAATTTTCTATTTCGCGACAGTGCAACCCGAGAATATATTCATTTCATTCACCTCATCTATATACCGTCTGCTGCATGGACCTAGGTGAGTCAAACGACATGATCTTGAGACAAATATTTTCCACAACAGCCCTTTCACCCAGTCAATAAGCACATGGAATCTGACCGTTTCAATATTACTTTACATACCATCATCTACAGATTCATCATCAAAATCTTCATCTTCATCCACCTAATAAGCAAGCCATTAATGTTTGATTTTCTACAATGTTAAGGAGTATTAATGCAAGAAGACAGTTCAATATTCAGTACTTTATTAAAATAATAATTATAATTGTACAGAGTGACATACAAATACCTTATTTCTCTTGGCTTTCCTTGACAATTTTGAAGCTGCAAAAGAGAGCATTAATAGTGATATATCCGACCTGAAATAATTATCGTTGTATGTAAATCATATCATCAGGGTGCAACAAAAATGCTGTCCTATATCCCAGGACTAGTGCGAAAATAATTGGTCAAATTAGCTCCTTGCTCCTTCTTATCACAGGTTGCTTGAAGGGTAAGCGTGAAATGGACATGAAGCAACGTTGGTTGTTTTTTTCTGATGGCAAGCTTCAGACAATTGTGTTTAGCAGATAGTTTGTAAGAGAA
Organism: Blastomussa wellsi; assembly: GCA_947652115.1. Taxonomy (NCBI): domain Eukaryota; kingdom Metazoa; phylum Cnidaria; class Anthozoa; order Scleractinia; family Plerogyridae; genus Blastomussa; species Blastomussa wellsi. Next base: position 24,145,479 of record OX393566.1, on the reverse strand, counting down.
AGTGAAATAATACATTCAAACCTTTTCCAATCATAACTAAAGATAATTAAAAACATTTTAAAATTTAATTAAGGTACCAAATCAATTAAAATGACAACATTTTTCTGGCTTAAATAAGCTCCTCAGAGATTTGGGCGAGACAGAAGAAATTACAGCTTGCCCAAAGCTAGGGCAAGCCAAGTTTTGGGATTTCATCTGACCCTGACAATCCAACAATAAGTCACTCAATACGTTTATTATCTTCGTAACAGGTATTGACAGCAGAAACTGCTGTTGGTTGCCTTCATAATCACTGCATTGTGCTGTGGTTTATTTGTCTTTTGTATCCTTAGTTTGCTTTATGTTTGGTGCTGACTAGTATCATCCACAAAATAAAGACTCTGTTTTTTATTTGACTAATAATGCTATAACACACCTACATGTATGAATGTAAAGGTGCTGGACTGGGAGAAGGCCAGGCATAGGTTGGGATTTCACAGCAGTCAACTTCTCGTGGTGAGGACTACTGACGTATTACTGGATTTATAGTAACATTTGATTGAAAATTAATGACTCTTTTACCATCTACAAATGCCCTGGAGTAAGATGTTTGGACAGAAAATCTAAGCTCAGTTCAAATGCCCCACCTATGCTTGGTCTCTCCCCTCCTGCAGCTTAACATTGACAGGTGCATAATAACCTATGTGAAATGGCCTGCAGTAGATACTCTCGCCCAATTAAGGCAACATAAGGGGCGGTGAATGGTCCCTGAAAAAATAAGGGTCTCGCAAAATTTTACTCAAATTTCACAGCTCTTGCAGTTCAGAACTGAAGGTCTTGCCGTCTCAATTTTTTTTGCAAAACCATTTGTGTCTCAGTCTTGATCTCGCCATCAAAAACTTAAAGTCACAATATTGTAGAGAAAATTGCTAGCCTCGCCGTTTCACAAAGTCTAAAATTTACCATTCGTCACCCCTAACATAACTTCTTTTACTAATAATACACTATGTACCATGTCATAGGCATATTGAAGATTTGTAATTTTTGTGCAATGTAGCTACATAATAATTACACAACACAATCATAAATATTCAGTCAACAGTTTAAAATAGCTTAAAAAGCTGTGTGAATATTCGTGAAGGCAAGGTGAGGGCAAGGTTTATTAAGTTTTAGAATCTAATATAAAGTTCTTCATAAGCAACTATGTCAAACTGTACTACTTACAGTCATCCGTTTTGCGTTTATGGCTTTTCATTTAAGCGTTCATCCAGGCACTGAATTTACGACAGTCAAGATACCATGCAATACAGCAATTTATGTGGATCTTTTCTCCATAATAATTCCCCTTGCTTTTTATATCAACCAGGCATTCCATTGTTAAACTCGAGAAGGTCTGGAACCCATGACCCCGCGCTGGATGCCGGACCTTTGCCGGACCATCGCTGGAAAAGGCTGGACTAGCTGTGAACAGGCTACGGGGGTGGGTCGGGGTGGGTAGGGGACAGTGGAGGGTACGATGCCCAACCGCCCCCGACCCACCCCTGTCTAGCCGGAGCCTGCTCGCAGGCTAACGCTTAGCCTGCAAAGCAGGCGGTTTTTGTGGGGGAATTCTTCAAAAAAGGCGATCACGAAAGACCGGCCACCATTTCCAGCGCGCGAACTCTAGGGAGAGGAAAAAAGAGAGGGGTAGGGGGTAGGGTGGAGGTTGCTATTTGGTCTTTCGTTATCGCTGTTTTCGAAGCATTCCCCTAACAAAAACCGCCTGCTTTGCAGGCTAGCTAACGCTGGGCCTTCGCTGGACCCAGCGGAAGGAACAAAATCGCTCCCCTGTCTACCCCATTTGCTGAACTCAAGGAAAAGCATTAAATTGCATAAAAGCCTTTTAAAATCTCTAAAATTATAAATTGAGGTGTTAATGTTGCATAAATTTGGAGAGTGGGTGGCTGTACACAAACCAGAATAACAAAAGGCGAGGGAACTATGCTGAACTAACCATCCCCTCCCTCCTTACTCTTTTTTGACGCTGCTCCATGTTCATTCTTATTCTTCTTATTCCTCCCCGTGTTCTGCACGTGGATACACGGTCGGTTGTGCTGGGTTTCAATTGCTTTGGGATATTCAGAATTTTATCTGCAAGCGAAATTCTCAATGGACAAGCTTACCCTGAACGTGTTATTCTTAGTCATATTTCTTCATCAAGTCATTATAGTTCACGCAGTTTATACAGAAGACAAATGCATCAAAGGTAAATGGCACAAAGCCTCGCCATCGCCCGAAACAGCTGAGTTCAAAACTTGCCATGCATTCAAAGATAGAAGTTGCTGTACAGCCGAGTTTACTGTGAAATTGATGGCTAATGAAACCCGTACTTTGTACAATCATTCCTGGCATCGATGCGGTCAACTATCGCAGAAATGCCAACAGTTTTGGGTCACGCAGGTAGGTAATTTCACAGACGTTCATCACATGAAATTTTTTCGATGTCTGTGATTTTCCCGGATTTTCGCGCGAGCAAGCTGAGATTTTAACATTATAAACAACTTTTCAGTTTCACGCTTTCAAATAACTTTCGATCAAGCTGTAAATTTGTTTTCATTTTTTTTGGATAGTGTAAATAAAAATTGAATCTTGAAGCTTGACTGAAAACCTACGTGGCTTAACTTAAATTTAATTGCACCTTGAGAGAGGATGGAAATTTGAAAGGTCAGAAAGCCAGTTTAGTTTTAAATCAGGGTTGTGAGTCGGCTTTTAATCGAGTAGCAGGTTCCATCCAAAAAGTTGGCAACTAAGGTTTGTCTGAGAGCTACAGAGCAGCTCGGCATGGTGCCCACTGCATGTCGCACGGGGAGAGTATGGGATGGGGCCGGCCCCCTCCCATTGAGAATTTTTTAAAAAAAATATATTCTCTGAGATGCAACCCGAGTCATTTTTCAGCAAACATTATGTAAATGGTTTTCTCAATCTTAATTTGGTAGAAAGGAAGTCATGGTGACCGGAGTGAAACAAAATGCTGGAAATAAGACTTTGTTGGATTTTAATTTTGTCAAAAAAGATCAGAGAAGCAGAAGATATTTGCCAAAGTTCTGGAAATAGTTATGTACCTTTATGAGATAGCGATAACAGAAGCCATGTATAACTGGACAGCTTACAGTCGCCATGCATGCTATTATCTTTATTTTCTTTACATGCCATGCAATTACAAATTCTGAAAAACTACATTCTCTGACACAGAACTTATAACTGCTCAAAGCTCAAAAGTTGACAGTCACTCGTGTCTTGAGACTAGAAACTTGATTTTTGAGAGTCGAGTCAAGAGTTTCGAGTTGATGATGAGCTTGTTGCTTGACTGACCTCTCCCACTCGTGATGGAAGTAACTCTAAGTAGATCAAAGTGTCATGGAACACCTGGGACATTTTTCATAGCACTGGATTCCAGCAAGAAACTTTTAAAAATAATGAAAAGATCCTGACTGCCAAAAATAACTGTACATGTGAAACATCTGCCACAAATGTCCGAGTCGAAATAAGCTGAAGCACATTTCAGGAGTTTTAAGCATGTCAAACTTTTCCACATGCAGTACATTTATACAGGCAGAAATTAAGTAAGTGCAGCTCAACAAGAAATCTTCACATATGGAACACAAAGGAAAATACACTCGGGCAGACTGTTAAAAAGAACGGATACAAAGTTTTACCCAAGATAGAAATAATTACATGACTGTACATTCCTTTGAGATGATCTGGATCAGTGTCAATGACTCAAGATAACAGGGATTGTGGTTCATTAACAGAAATGATGAGTCCACAGGTTTGTTAATTTGATGCAGCAGCATCTGAGGGATTGTGGATAATTTGATCATACTGAACTTTACCATTGATTGCTACTTTACAGGAATGTTTTTACCAATGTTCTCCAAACGTCTACAAGTGGGCACATCCAACACATAAAGATGGACTTCAAGGTAAGCTGGTGTTTCTAGTGTTAGTAACTAATTTGTGTCGTTTCCCTCCTCACAGGAAACTATGAACTCACAAAAATGACCTCGCTCCCAATGTGTGATTTCATAGCCAGGGGTTTCAAAACAAGGCGGCGGGTGCCGGAGTTCCACCGGCTACTTGACTATTATGCTGCTGGCTACTCTGGTCATAGCAATCAGCTTGTGACCAAAAAGCTCACTTGTAACAGCCACCTACTCAACCAGTCGATGACACCTACATTTGTACTTCAAAACATTTTGAAATCGCTGCATAGCTCAGTTAGAGTATCACTCGGGTATCGCAGAGGTCACAGGTTTGAATCCCATTGAAGCCCTGAATTTTTTATTCCAGTTGCTTAAATTGGAAATTCACTGTGATAATCATTTCTCGCTTTCATAGTTCCTGTGGGCTATATAACAATTATTCCATGAGCCCGCGTTGGATATGAAGTGATAAAATAACCAACGAGCGCGTAGCGCGAGTTGGTTATAATCACTTCATATCCAACAAGGGCGAATGGAATAATTGTTTTAGTAAATTCTCAAACCGGATTTTGCCGCCGATTTTTATTTCCACAATTTTACAAAGCGTAAAATAAAAACTTTGGCGCACTATTTTCCATATGACGTAAAACTCCGACTATTGGCTCATAGTCAGAGTTTTTTAGCCAATCAAAAAGCTAGAAATGCAATAGTCGGAGCTGAGAATATACTAAAGGCAGTTAACCCCCCCCCCCCCACCACCACCCCCATCATCACCATCACTACCACTGACTGCCTTTATTGGCTTGCCAATTGAAGGATAACTTTTTATTAATTAAATTCATTTCAATATGCTTCTTTGGTTTCTTTCTTTGTAGGTGTACCTGTTTGTTCAGACATCTGTGACCAGTGGTTCGATGCCTGCAAGACTGACCAGATTTGTGTGGAAAATGTTCTTGAAGACTATAACTTCACCCTTCATGGTGAAAACTTTTGCCCTGCAAACAAGAGCTGTGTGACATACCAGTCAATGTATGGAAATGGCAAGAACCTCTGCGAGAAAATGTGGGGTGGATCCTACAATTACACAAAGCCAAATTCTGACTATTCCAACTGCCTTACGATGGATGGGTCAAAGCCTTTCCACAAACCAACTGTAGGAAGTCAGGGCGTTTCAAATACTGTCTGTCTTGCCTCCCTTCTGATGCTGTTGATTGTTGCTGTAATGCTATAAATTTACAAATACTTTCATTAATGTTGCAGTTGTGCAAAAGCTGATACAGCTTTGTAGAATACAGTACATATAAATTTCCCCTCTGTGATGAACAATTGTGAACGTGTATTGTTGTGTGGGATAGGCTTACAGTAGATAAGGGAATACATTTGTCGTTGTGTTTTAAAATAAGGTACAGGCACGTTTAAGCCGGTCAGTTAATTAGTTATTTATTAATCAATAAGCTAAATGTCTGCATTGTTCAATGTTGCTAATATATAGATCTACAATTCTTGGACAAAACTGTCGAGACTCTTCTACAAATTTCCACCAATTTGTGTCCTACAGCTGCTATTGTCCAACCCCCCCTCCCCCATTTCAGTGTTGGCGATGTTTTTGTGTTGCCAGAGCAAAGCTGAGTGAATTATAAATCACATGAGACAACATTGAGCAGGGGGAGAGGGGGATTAAACATTTTTCCCTCACTTGTAAGTCAAGGCATTCTCAAATAAAGTGCAATATTTGTTTGTCTCAACTAGTTTTGTCCAAGATTGTAGCTGTTTGACCATGAAAAATGAACTGCATAGGTTCTCCTATAATCAGTTCTATGCATGCACGATTCTCCAACCTTGTGTATAGCGCTCCACTCTGCAGCCCTGCGAGCTGCCAGAGCTACATGTTCCGGTACACTAATCTATTTTCCAGGTGGTGTTTTGTTTTGCATTTCTTTATTGAAGGGATAACAATCATTTTATCTCTAAGTATTTAAAACTGAATATTTAAAACTGAATATTACTATACAATATGCAGGTATTCTTCACATGAAGTTAAGGCTTTAAATAAATCTCTTTCAAAAATTCCTGAAGGTGCTTTCTGTATTATAGTGAAACGTACCCCACCTCATAATTTCAACCATAGTGTTAGAGAGGGCCACCTCTTTTACAGGAACAAATATGATGCTCATTTTCCCCTTATGCCAGGCAAGTATGTTTACAGCCTATAATGGAGTTATGATACCAGGATTACACTAAAGTCTTTGAGTTATAAAACCAAATTGACTACAAGGATGGTACTACGGCAAAAGGGCAAAATTTATTTCTTCTTTCTTCAGGGCCAGTGCTCAATACTGACAATACTTAGTACTTAAAATCTTAAGTAGTGGCCCTGGAGAAGACTAGCTCTGCCAGTTGAAATATTGGGCAATAAATTTTGCCCTTATTTTATTTTAGAATGATTTTTCCCCAAAAGCCGTGAGATTGGGAGCCTTGTCGTGAGACCGTGAGAAATGACAAAAAATCGCGAGACTCATCTCAGAACCGTGAGAGTTGGCAGGTCTGGTTTTATAACGCTGAGAGTGACGTCTGATACGGGCATTTCTTCATCAAGAGATCCGGCAACAACAAGCCAACTAGTTTTAGTCTTCATTGCGTGGTCTCCTGCATCCATTCGTTATATAGTCTTTGACCTTAGCGATCTGTGCTGAAAATTATTATCTGATGTAAAGTAATGTACACACCAGTGAATACAGCTGTATATTTCCTCAAAATAATTTGATTGCTGAAATCATTTTCCCAAACATTTGCCATTCCACCTCAAGTATAGGAAAATTAATTTCAAGCATCTACAAGTTTCCAACAGGCTAGAGGGGTAGAGAAAAATCCATAGAAGAAATAACTGATTATTAACTACTATTAATCAAAATGTTTCAAAATATTTCTACCTAAAATGATTAATTATGACTTAAGTAACGTTTACACATGGTTATCAGCTAACAAGCTTACCTTGAACTTGACACTTATGCAACTTATGCATATTCATTCAAGGCAGAAGTTATCGCAGTTTTCAGAAAGTGCTTCTCTTTTTTAAATGACAAGGCTGTGGAACAGGTAGCATCAGCTAAATCCCTTGGGGTCTACATCGATCAAACCTTGAATTGGGAGTGTCACATTGAAAATGCTTGTAAAATGATTGCTTCGGCCATTGGTGCAATTAAACGAATACGAAATTGTATACCATTTAACATTTTGATCAGGGTCTATAATAGCCTTGTTCAGCCTCACTTTGATTTAATATTGTAATGTAGTATGGGGAAACTGTGGAAAGGGCCTTTCTGAAAAGCTTCAAATGCTTCAAAATCGCGCTGCCCGCATTTTGATGTCTGCGAGCTACGATAGGGATTTAGGTGAGGTGTTCCGGGCATTAGCGTGGCGTAAACTCTGTCATCAAAGATTAGAAAAGAAATCTATCATGCATGATGTATAAGACTTCACATGGGCTGACACCAGAATATTTACGATCAAAATTCGTTTATCGCGACAACGCGAGTGCTTATCGTGAGTTCTTCCACAACCTCGCACTGATTACCTGAAGAGAAGTTTTCCATACAGTGGAGCTCAGTTGTGGAACAACTTACCCACAGAATTAAGACAAGCGACTTCCTTAAGCGAGTTTAAGACAAAACTAAGTCGCCACAGTTTTAAGTAAATTTTTATTGTAATTCTTAAGCGAAATGCAGTTTTTACTCTTTTGTATTTTATACCTTTTTTGTAGCTAGGAAGATATATAGATAGTTGATTACCATAATTTGGGGGATAAATGCTAGACCGAGAGGGGGAAGGAGATTGGCGGCTGAGTGCAAGGCCCAAAGGGGGAGGAGGATTGGGGGCTAAGTGCAAGGCCCATATGGGTGGTGGAGGATTGGGGGCTAAGTGTATAGGCCCAGAGGGGGAGGAGGATTGGGAGCTATTTGAACGTCTGCTGATGAATTATACCACATAGTATAACAATGAGTACTAGCGCTCGGTTAGCCTGGGTAGCACTCTGGCTACATAGCACTCTGGATAGCTAACTATTCCCTTCGGTGAGCCTAAATAGAACTCTGGTTACCATTCTCAGTTGTAACAAAGCCCTTCGAAACCTCTAATTTCATTGGATCTTGTTAGCACGAAGCTTTATTTTTTTAGGGCTAGGGTCCATTGTTACTGTTGTTTCTCATTTTTTCAGCCAATCCTGAGAGACGTTGCGAAGAGCTTCGTGGCGACCCACCCCTCCAAGCACCTCAGTTGGCCTACATAGCACTACGGTTATCTTAAATTAGCTTCAGGTTGCGGGGGAGGAGGATTCGGGGTTAATTGCTAGGCCCATTTGGGGGGAAGAGGATTGAGAGCTAAATGCTAGGCCTTGAAGGGGGAGGAGGATTGGTGGCTAAGTGCTAAGGTCCAGAGAGGGGGAGGAGGATTGGGGGCTATGTGCAAGGCCCATAGGGGGGAGGAGAATTGGTGGCTAAGTTCTAGGCTCAGAGGGGAGAAGGAGAATTGGGAGCTAAGTGGTAGACCCAGAGAGGGGTGGAGGATTGACGGCTAAATGCTTACCAAGAGGGGGAAGGAGGATTGGGGTCTAAATGCTGGGCCAAGAGAGGGGGAGGAGGATTGGGACTAAATGCTAGGCCCAGGGGGAAAAAGTATTAGGGGCTTTGCTAGGCACAGAGGGGGGAGAAGGATGGGGGCTAATTGCTAGATAAAAAGGGGGAAGTGGCTTGGGGGCTAATACTAGGACAAGAGGGGGGGAGGAGGATTGGGGGCTAAGTGCTAGGCCCAGAGGGGAAGGATGTTTGGGGGCTAGGTCTAGAGGGTGAGAGGAGGATTGTGGGCTAAGTGCTAGCCCCAGAGGGGAGGAGGAAGATTGGGGGCTAAATGGTAGGCTCAGAGTGGGGAGGAGGATTGGGGGCTAATTGCAAGGCAAAGAGGGGTGAAGAGGATTGTGGGCTAATTGCTAGGCCCAGAACATGGAGGAGGATTTTGCGCTACGTTCTAGGCCCAGAGGGGGGAGGACGTTTGGGGACTATGTGCTAGCTCCAGAATTGGGTGGAGGATTGGGTGCTAAGTGCTAGGCCAAGAGAGGGAAGGACGATTGGGTGCTAAGTGCGAGGTCTAAAAAAGAGGAGGAGAATTGTGGACTAAGTGTAGGCCCAGAGGCGGGGAGGTGGATTGGGGGCTAAGTGCTAGGCCCAGAGGGGGGGATGAGGATTGGGGGCTAAATGCTAAGCCCAAAGGGGAGGAGGAAGATTGGGGGCTAAATGCTAGGCCCAGAGGGGGGGAGGAGGATTGGGGGCTAAGTGCTAGGCCTAGAGGGGGATTGACGATTGGGGGGAAGGGCTAGGCCTAGAGGGGGGAGGAGTATTGGGGGTAAGTGCTAGGCCCTGAAGGGGTTGGAGGATTGGGTGCTAAGTGCTAGGCCAAGAGGGAGGAGGACGATTGGCGGCTAAGTGCTAGGCCTAAAAGGGATGGGGAGAATTGGGTACTAAGTTTAGGCCCAGAGTGGGGGAGGAGGATTGGGGGCTAAGTGCTAGGCCCAGAGGGGGAGGATGTTTGGGGGCTAAGTGCTAGTCCTAGAGGGGGGAGGAGGATTGGGGGCTAAGTGCTAGGCCGAGAGTGTGGAGGACGATTGGGGGCTAAGTGCAAATCCTAGTGAGGAGGAAAAAAATTGGGGGCTAAATTCTAGGGCCAGAGGGGGTTGGAGGATTGGGGGCTAAGTGCTAGGCCCAGAGGGGGGAGGACGAATGGGGGCTAAGTGCTAGGCCCAGAGGGGGTTGGAGGATTGGGGGCTAAGTGCTAGGCCCAGAGGGGGGAGGACGATTGGGGGCTAAGTGCTAGGCCTAGAGGGGGGAGGAGGCTTGGGGCCTAAGTGCTTGGCCCAGAGGTGGGGAGGAGAATTGTGGGTAAGTGCTAGGCCTAGAGGGGGCAGGAGGATTGCGGGCTAAGTTCTCGGCCAGAAGTGGGGAGGATGATTGTGGGCTAAGTGCTAGGCCCAGATGGGGGAAGGAGGATTGGGAGCTAAGTGCGAGGCCCAGAGGATTGGAGGAGGATTGTGGGCTAAGTGCTAGGACCAGAGGGGGGAGGACGATTGGGGGCTAAGAGCGAGGCTCAGCTGAGAGGGGGGGTAGGATTGGGGGCTGAGTGCTAGGCCTAGACGGGGGTGGAGGATTGGGCTCTAAGTCCTTCGACCAGAGGGGGTGAGGAGGATTGAGAATAAGTGCTTGAGCCAGAGGGGTCAAGAGAATTGTGGGCTAAGTTCTTGGCCCAGACGGAGGGTTGTTGAACGGGGGCTAAGTACTAGGCCCAGATTGTAGAGGAGGATTGGGGGCGAAGATCTAGTCGAGGTGAGGGGAGGAGGATCTGGGGCTTAGTGCTATTCCCAGAGGGACTAACAGATGTATACGCATTATTGAACAAGTAAACCCGCTGGACTTAACAGCGCCCGTGATACCTGCCGGTGTTGGCAAAAGTCGCGTTCGGTATTTGGTATTCTCCTGGGTTGTTTATGGAAATTAAGTACGTAAAACATATCCGAAAACTGCGAACTGTATGCGGGTTTGAACATTGATTCTCTCCGTGATACCTCGATATGAGCACATTGCTATAGGTAAGGACAATTTATTTGCAGTTTTATTATTACGCGCAAGTTTGAAGTGATATTGAGCGATGGAGTGGCACAATTTTAAGCTTAACTTTTTAATTTAGTCGCAGCTGTTCCCGAAATTGTGCACAATTACGTTCCCCATCTACGATGAAATTGTTTAAATTAAAGGCGTTTATTATTTCCTCGTAATGTTATGTGATTTATGCAGAGTTTGCTTTGCGCGTCCATCGATCGCGGCTGACGGCTGATCAGAGGATCGGAAAAGTGCAAAATTAAGGGAGCATTATAAAGCATTATGTCTTCGGATGGTTTGAAGGCGATGGAAGTCACTACAGACAAGGTCAGTTTAAAATGAATAATATTTGTAATTCTAAGAAGCTTTGTCCGATTTTAAAGGTGGAGAATCTGTGTTCTTGTAACTTGCGCCTCGCTATTGCTGTTTATGGCGCGGCGTCGCTGCAAGTTTTAGCACAGATCGCGAAGGGAACGCTCTTTCCAAGTGAACTTCGGGTTCCCTGTTGTATATGCAACAATCGAAAAAACCATAAAGCTCTTAACTGGGCATATTTTTAATAAACATCTGCGAGAACAATTTCAATGCATCCTGTTTCTGGTCATAAATTTATAATTATTGGTTTGAAACATCGTGGTCCTTGCGGCTTTGAATCGTATTCCCTCGAGCTGGATACTCACTCTGACCTAAATAGTTTTGTGTTGGTGAAGTAAAATTTGGCAAATTTGGAAACATAATCAAGGGAATGAAAGATCGAAAACGCGCACTGTAAGCTCCAAGCTGCAATATCTAAAGCCTGCTCTATTGTTTTGAACTATAAACTGCTTTTGTACAGCAGCTAAACTTCATATGATCACGATAATTTTATTTGAGAGTTACACACGTTCCTCTTTTGTGTACGCGTGCAAAAGCTGAAATCTAAACAAATCTCGGTATTTCTGTTTTCGAGTCACGCAAAAAATATTTTGACAACATAAATTGCCACGTTTGTAAGAAACCATCATGATGGCAAATGAATCGAGCCTGAAATTACGGTAAGGTGCCACTTTGTTTTTCAATTGTGACTCGCTTTGTTTACTTATAAATGGCAGCATGTATTTGCATGTATTGTAGAATAGCTCTACTGTAATCTGTGAACAAACCAGAACTGAAGTAATAATTATTAATGCTCCTTATTTCGAAATGGTCTTGTAATTGCTTTTTCCAGGGATGTTTGTATCTGGAAAACAACACTACACCCCCGGGTATTTTAGATTATTTTTGTCAGTCAGCCTATCTCGACTTGAATATAACAAGTGTATCATTCTCTACACTCTTGCGTGTTAGCTAATGTGCAAACAGAATACAGTCACATTATTCGTTTTTTCTTTGCATCTGTTTTTCTTCATCATTTATAATATGCATGAAGAACATGAAGGTAAAGATCATTATAAAAGCAACTGCACGTGAACTTTAATCTTAAATTCTGTGGGTCGATTAGCTTGTCTCATTAATATTTCTTGTGATAGTAGGGTAATCAAATCATTCTTGTCCAATGTAATCACTGATTACAAAGCATATATTTGCACAGCCCTCCAGGTTGTTATTTGTCTGAAGGGTTGTGTTTGTAATGCTGGAATGACTAATTGCAGCTTGTTTATATATATTCAAAAGTGCATGCCCCAAAGCACTTATTGCTTCACAAGGTTTAATAAAAAAAACTATGCTTCGTCAGACTTCTGGCTATGATAGTCACCTCTGGACAGACTTGTGAATTTTTGTGAGAACTTGCAAATAGTCATTTTTGGGTACAGGGGTTAAGTTTCTAATGAAACTGTGGTTCTGCATCGGTGGGAAGTATAACAATATAATTTGGTTTTATCAACTGGGTTGATAATGTCAATTGGCCACCGTAAAGAGATTCAAGAGCTGACGTTTTGAGCATTAGCCCTTCGTCGGAGCGAATCAAGGAATTGTGCGTCGTGTGTATTTTACATACAGAAAGATGGAGCTTCGCTATTGGCTGGTGCCTGGTAACGTGAAAACAACGGAATAAATTAGTTGAATGAAAAGCGTTCGTTGATACCGTGAGGATTAAGAGTGCCGATTTGAAAAATAAATTTTTGTTCTAGAGTTTTACGGCTTTCCGTGTTTCCTTGGTGAAGGGAAAGGCCGCAGACTGCCATATGTTGCTTAGAATGATTTGGGAGATTGAAGTGTCTTGCGCGACCTGTTTCGATGCATTTTTGTCGTCTTTCTCTACGTCACGAAGGTGTTCTCGGAATCGGTCGCCAAGTCGTCTCCCTGTTTCGCCGATGTATAACTTTTTGCAAAGAGTGCAAGTTATGCAGTAGATGGCATTGGCTGAGGTACAGGTAAAATGATCAGTGATTTTGATTGATCGCTTGGGTCTCGATATTTTGTCAATGTTGTGACTGAAAGGGCATGTTTTGCATCGTGCGCAAGTGCATTTTAAAGTTCCGGGTTGATCACTAGTTTGGAGTGCACTTCTGACTAAAAAGTTACCTATGTTTTTGTCTCGATTGAATGAAATTAATGGAGGTTGCGAAAAGATTCTACCAGTGTCGGGATCATTTTGAAGTAATTTAAATTTTTTGAGAATGATGGATTTAACTGCGTGGTTGTGAGGGTGAAATGTGAGGGTCAATGGGATTCTATCGTTGTTTTCTCTCTGTGACATTTGTAGGGCTGACTGTCGATCAATTTGTTGGGCGCAATGATGGCCCGCTTGAACAACAGAAGCAGGATAGCCGCGTCAAGTCATTTTTGGGGTTTGGTCAGGGCCCGCACAGCAAGAGGTTGAGGGGAGAGGGGTGGGGGTGGGAAAGGGGGGGGGGGTGGCGAAAGGTCATGAAATGCGGACTTTTGGGATCGGTCCTGGCCAAAGTCCGTATCCTTGGTGCTGACCAAAACAAAAGTGGGCTCCACAAGATGAGTATCAGATAACACCAAGTGCGTCTCAAATCTGTTCGCTTCAAAAGCGTAAAATTCCGAGCTAAAAATTGATAAGAGAAGAGAAATGTGAGAGAAACTTTTGTTTCGAATTGAAGTTCATTTAACTATGAAAGCAAAAACGCTACAGTGAAAGTTTTAACTTTAGCTGACAGTTGCAGTCAATTGTACACTCAATAGTTTTACCGATCGTTCTAATTTAATTCCATACAAATTTTAAGAAGTACTGTTTATTACCATTTTGTATTCAGAAGTCTTGGGAAGCCGCATTAAGTCTGTTTTCAAGTCTGTGATTTGAAGCCAAACACATTCAAAAACAAACATGACAGCGTGTCTTTGTGGCCATCAAAACGAATTTTCTCTGTTCAGAATGAAAAGCAAGGCCTTGGAATGTTGTAAACAAGTGCCACGACTCGCCAAGATGCACCATGATTTTCTTGTTCATGTTGCACATGCGGAGTAAGGAAAAATTAATCTTCTTTGTAGGACCCTAAGAGTTTGGTTTCGTCCAGCACATCAGAAGCCAATGGATTAAGTGCATCTGGGCCCACACTTTCTAACCTGTGGGTACCACTAGTTTTAGGCTTGGCTATAACTATATTGCACCTTAATAGTGATAACAGCTTTTTAAATTGAGTTTTGGCATCTTTTGACAGCATTTATGTTTGAGAACTGTAGTTCAATTCACCAATAAAAACCTTTACAGTATAGAGGCGTAGTCAGTGCGGCCATTCTTGGTTTTTTTTTTACTGACAGCTGTTGTTGTGTCAACTGTATCCCAGGCTTTTCTTTGCTGGTTTTGATTGATCACAATTAATGAAATCAAACCCAAAAAGATATTTCAAATTAATTCAGAAAATATGATTCAAATGACCACTACACTGTAATTTAAATATTTATTACATGATCGCTTTATTTATGCACACTGCACAGGAGCAGTATGGGAACAAGAATTCAAAAGCAGATAGATTGTGGAGAAGTGCTGAAATGGAGGTAACATTGATTAATTAATTAATCATAATTAAATTATTACAGCACTGCCTCTATAATGTAATTAATAGTTATAACTAACAATAACTTATTTACTCGTCCTTTAAAACTGAGATAGAATTATTATGTTTTATATGAAAAAAATGAAAACCAGTACTTGGCAACATGCTTGAGCAAAATAATTTGAATTGCAAGTTGCATTGAACAACTGCCCATCAAAAGAATATCCAGTTTGACTGTGAACAAGATGATTAGGGACTTGCATGTATCTCTAATAGATTCTTGTCATTTATGATATGACAAGGAAAATCAGAGCATTCTGGTTGGTTCTTTCTTGGTCGGGATTTTGCCATACTGACCGTTTCTATGGAAAAGGTCCTAAGCCACATATTTTTTCTAAAGTTGGATAATTTAAAATTTGCAACTAGAACTGCGGAAAGAAAATTAATCTTTGTAGCTTGTTCTTTCAGAGTTGATCACAGCATCAAAACTGCGTCAGAAAACTTCTGAATTCAAGTGCCATGAACTACTTACTAACCTATATAATTTGGTTTTATCAACTGGGTTGATAATGTGAATTGGCCACTGTAAAGAGATTCAAGAGCTGACGTTTCGAGCGTTAGCCCTTCGTCGGATTCACTCCGACGAATCTTGAATCTCTTTACGGTGGCCAATTCACATTATCAACCCAGTTGATAAAACCAAATTATATTGTTGTACTTCCCACCAACGCAGCACCACAGTTTCTTTAGAAACTTACCCCCTCTACTTACTAACCTAGCTTGCTCGAGCCGTACTGGGGAATATTGGCACTAGCTTCACTCGCCCGCGCATCAGGGGATTAGGGCAAGAAGACGCCTGACACTTCAGACTAATTTTTTCCTTTCCCAGAATCTCCATTTGAATGATGACCTTAGTGCCTTTGCTATGCCATGCATCGACTATCCACAATCTTATGACTCCACATCATCTGATGGTTTACCACAAGAACAGCAGTCATCCAGGGACTGGGTCTTGGAATGGAACAGAAAAAGTGACACAAGTGAGGTTGAACAGTATTTACAACAAATACAGCGTTCTCGTAGCTCTAGCCAACCAGAAACTAATTCAGATTCACCCTCTGGGAGCCTACCACGAAGCAACTCAATGCCAAGAAATGCTGTTTTAGGAGATGAGCAAATGGAGAGCGAACCGTTTGAAATCCAGGGCTTGTCTTGTTCACCAGCAGCCAAATTTATGGAGGTGCGGCAAACGATAGGGGAGGTGACTTCTGACAAGGGCATGGATGGCGATACAAGAGGAAATGAAATAGCCTTCGTAAGTTTAGTTTATCTAAAAAGTTGGTGTATTGAACATTGGCAAGCAGTAAATCTTTTGGAGATAGGGGCATGGCTCCCAGGGGTTCTCGTATTACACATGACGGGGGGAGGAGGAGGGAGGGTGGAGTGCCGGACGTATTTTTTTGTGTTGAAAATAAACACACTCGGTATTTTTTGGGGCCAAGAGATCAGTCTTAGGTCTTAAAAAAGTATGTGTATTTTTTGGGTGACATCTCCGAGCAAAATTTCTTATTTCTGGTGGCAAATTTTTGTAGATGTTTTTGTTCATTCAAAAAACAACAATAAGTATTGATACCTTACTTGGTTTTACTATCAATTACATTATTTTTCATCTTATTTTTCATAATGTCACTGTAGGCACGAGGATCGGACAGTGATGACATCCTTTTGGATGAAGCAATGACAGGTATCACTTTGTGCATTACATTCAGGAACATAATCATGGTAAATTAGAGTATTTTTGTTTCATTTTCAAGATTGTTTGATTTACTCAATATCTTTTCTCGCAGTTGAGGGAGAACACTATATGTATACCAACTTTCTCAAGTCCAGAACATGCTACGACATCATGCCAAAAAGCTCCAAGATTGTGGTATTTGACACTAAGCTCAGGGTGAGTAATGCTACTGTAGCTACGGTACACTTGTACCTGGTCAAGATACAGTTTACCTGATCTTCAGTACTATCTTGTAATGTACTGACAGTGATATAACAAACCTTTTGTTATTGAGTCTCTTGTATAGTAAACAATACCCTTCAGCTGGCAAAAGGTAAGCCAAATGGTCCAAACTGTATGATCTTATCATGACCAGGACTCGAACCCGGATTGCTTAGTGCATTAACCATTTGGTCACCCATGAACTGGTCAAAGGTACTACATGTAAGTGTAAAATGTGTTTGCTGGGAACAGAACCCCAATACATCTGAAACAAACATATTATCCCAGTCCCTTGAGACTATATAATTTGGTTTCATCAACTGGGTTGACAACGTGAATTGGCCACCGTAAAGAGATTCAAGAGTTGACGTTTCGAGCGTTAGCCCTTCATTGGAGCGAATTGATTGATTTGCTCCGACAAAGGGCTAACGCTCGAAACGTCAGCTGTTGAATCTCTTTACGGTGGCCAATTGACATTATCAACCCAGTTGATGAAACCAAATTATATTGTTATACTTCCCACCGACGCAGCACCACAGTTTCTTTAGAAACTTACCCCCGCTATTCCCTTGAGACTATGTTCTCTATTAAAAATAATTTTGTGAATCTTAATGAAATTTCTGATATTTTTTTAATTTGGTTTGTACTAGGTGAAAAAGGCATTTTTTGCACTGGTTGCAAATGGTGAGTACCAGAAATTTCACAGTACAGGAAAAGTTAAGAATTATAGGTCATGCTCTTTCCCCTTCCATGGTTGAATCTGTGATCTTGTTGTTGAAAGGATGGAAAATGCTAGCATCCACTGGTCAAATCACTGTCTAGTAGATGCAGGCATAATTGCTGATAAAACAATAGCACTGTTACTACATTCTGGTATACTTTTGTTGTGGTTCAATTTTATCCTTGGCCCAAATTTTATTCTCCTTCAAGTCTTGGGTTATGTTTGAAACAAAGAAAAATAAAATTTGAACCAAGAATATATCTGAACCATGCCCCGTGCCCCACTGGCGGCCATAAGGACTGATGACGATGATATCACATTCACTCGACCTTCATATATTAGGTGAATAGTGTCATCTACTATTAATTTTGAAGTACAACCAGCCACAAGTTGCATTTTGACAATTTTTCATGCTCACATTATATTTTGTTGTCTCAACATTTTCTTTGTAGGTGTTAGATCTGCACCTCTTTGGGATAGTGACAAACACACTTTTGTTGGTGAGCAATACCTAGGAAAGTTGTTTTTCTTTCAAGATCGTTTGGGATGGTAGGAGATGAGAGATGGTACTTAGAGGTTTGAATGGAACTTATTTCAACTGGGATGGGGTCTGTAAGTCATGTGACTTTCTTTTTGATAGTTCCGATCTTCACAAAGTGGCAGTCAGACTCCAGATACAATTATTACCGGTATATTCTATTCACGATTTGGCCATAAACATTTTGGGAAGGAAGGTGGTTGGGTCTTCTAAGGACATTGGGGCTTTTGACTTGGCATTTACAGTGTAATAATACGTGCAGTACCAGTTTTATATTTAGTACTTGATTCATTTTTCGTTTGGCTTGCAGGGATGCTGACAATTTCTGATTTCATTAACATTCTTCGCTACTATTA
The DNA here is from genome assembly GCA_947652115.1 of Blastomussa wellsi. Classification (NCBI taxonomy): domain Eukaryota; kingdom Metazoa; phylum Cnidaria; class Anthozoa; order Scleractinia; family Plerogyridae; genus Blastomussa; species Blastomussa wellsi. Next base: position 24,127,342 of record OX393566.1, on the reverse strand, counting down.
CAAGTCCCCTCTGGTAAGAATTTGTTAAATTTAACTTTTAATAAACTTTACCACGGCCTGGAAATGAATTCACCAATTCACTCACTATTTTTTCAGGTCCAAATTGATGAATTAGAGGAACACGATATTCAAGCTTTTCGAGGTGATGGTAATTAAAATTAATTTCAGGGATAAACATTGCAATTAATTTGGCAATTTCAGTTCTAGACCAGCCAACTGGTCATTTAGTTGACTGATATCTTGCGTACATTATTT
>OX393566.1:24089587-24124587 GCA_947652115.1 Blastomussa wellsi | reverse complement strand
GTTGATCCATCCACTGGAAATGCTCTTTATATCCTCACTCATAAGAGAATCCTGCGGTTCATGTTTTCATCGGTAAGTCTTTACAGTACCTGGTCCACCACTTAGAAAATAGTGGACCTGCAATGGGGCAATCTGATCGGGTGATTTCAGTTATTGGCTGTCTGAATAACTCAGCCTTATAATAATTAATGATTATTCCACAAGCGTGCATTGGATATGAGATGATAGATGCTGATAAGTTGCGGGGCACCGCTCCAATCATCTCATACCGACAACAACTATTTGTGAAGCATCCTACCATTATGACTAAGCCAATGAAAACTCTTGATTTCCTTTATCCAATATTCCAGTCTTTTATGATAATGACTATTTTATGGCAAGGTAGTCTTGAATTGAATCCAAGTTTTCAAATGCCAGTAAATTCAAAATTTGCAGCTAAACCTGGAGAAATGTGACTTAGTACTTTCAGTCAATATTAATAATATTTTTTTCAAACTTATAACTTGTTCTTTCTTGATTGCTCTAGTCATTAAGAACACATTACGGTGGAAGCCCTTTGAATCTGAGCTTACGAGAAGTGTGTCTTGAGAAAAGGTTATACAAGCATGGCCCGAATGCACTACCTACTTACTAAAATGTAACTTGCCTGAGCCATACTAGGGAATATTGGCCCTTCACCACTTTTGTGCAGACTTCATTGTGCTTGGTCCGTACTGCCACAACCTCTGGCCAATATTCACAGTTGGTAAGAGGTTGTTAGTGCACATTATAATTGAAAGCATTTTTTGGTCATTGACAGCTGACACAAACCAGCCCGCCTGATTTCATGAGTAGTACACTCCAAGAGTTGGGAATTGGAACATATCATAATGTTGCTATGGTAGGTGGACATTATTTTTACGACAACAAATCAGTAATATATGGCCACAGTTTCTTCTTCCTGGAGGAAGTAGCAGAACCCTGTTTCACTGCAAGGGGTAGAAAGTGTTGCATTCCCATTGTAGTCATTCCTTCTTGTTGCTTTTCATGTTTCTCTATCAATGACAATGGTAAGATGAAGTCTGCACATGAGCCTAGTGACCCATCAGACCCGAGCTTATCCCTGCTTCCATAACATTAACCTCACTTTCAATCCTCTGTTTTGCAGTCAATTCTCTTCACGCGTGACCAGCAGTATTTTCCAGATTTCAAAGTGTGCCACTTTTGAACACGTTGTTTGCGAGAATCAAATTTTAAAGTTAACCCAACCACGTTAGCAATTTGGAAAAAAATGAGGGATTTTGGGGTCCATAGGGATTTTTATCTTTTTCAGATATTTGTTTGTACTTGCATCCTGTAATTCATAAGTTCCAGATAGATTTTATGTTAAACCTTTAAGATTCTGTTCAAATGTTGGATGTTACAAATACGAATTTGAATGTTTGTTTGAAATTGGCAAATTGTGGTCTCACATAAGTTTTGTTAGCTGTAACTTCCAGCTAACAGTTCGCTGCTTGTGTTGCTTGGCAAGGTTTAAAGAAGAGTAGACTTCTTTTGCTTTGGCTAAGACTTTTCATTTGCAGTATGGGGTAATTTTGTTTCAACATCCCATGGAAAGTCATGGAATTTCAAAAGCTCAAAAGAGTACAAACCCTGCTTGACCATGAAAAGATAACATGGTTACAATAAATATTTACCTTAGTGTGTACTGTAGTAGTGCACCAGTCAATGTAAACCCTACCCTCGCCCCCCAACCCCGGGGATTAGGCGGGGATTAGGCATTTGCCATTTCTAATGGGATCTAATGCCGCGCTATGCAAGGACATTTCAGGCTGTCTAATCCCCCACCCTTTGCTGGATCATATTAAAAATATATAAATTTTAATCTACTTTCAAAGATACCATTACTTGTTTTGACAGGCCTGATATGGCTCCTGCGGGTTTCATGATGTTGTTTGTAATAGGTTGACCTTTATAGTTTTTCTCTTAGGTTTTTTATTTTTTTGCACTATTTGCAAATTATTTCTACATATGTCTTTCAATGGTCTACCTCTTTTGTAAGAGATAATGGATGGTTCCCGATAAATCTCCCGAAGTAGAGGTTGTTTCTCAATGATATACCATGTGCTCATTAAAATCTTCTCAAGATTTGGAACTGATGGATTGTATTATGTGACAATTAAAAGGCAATGTGTTTTTCCGCACCTTCTGTTTTTCTTGGAGCGCATGTTTTCTTTCTTTGAATTTGACTTCTGTGAGGATCTTTTTGACTTGGTTGTTTGGGTAGCCTCGTTCGCGTAATCGCGACGTGAAATTATTTATGTTTTCTTCAAAGAGTGTTCTTTAAGAATTAGTTCTACGTGGTTCTGAGAAGTCTGAGGGCTTTCCCTTTGATGAAGTCTTTAGCCACACCCGGAGTGTGGTGGGAGGATATGTGTATACTGAAAAGTTTCAGTGCGTGCGAACGTGTAGTGTAGATTCCTTATAGAATCTTTCGCCTTTAAAGACTGTAGTGTCTAGGAAATTTATGAATTTGATGGTTGAATGTTGCCTGTTTGCTTCTAAGATAAAGAGATCAATCTCCTCTTTTGCTGTGACCCACGAAGAAAATACATCATCAATGTATCTTTTCCACAAGTGGTTTAGTTTTGCTCGTGTTCATTAACAAAAGCAACTGCCATTTTAGTGCCCATTGTGGTGCTGTGAGTCTGGAGATAGTTTCTTCCATCAAGTTGGAAGGAGTTCTCTTGAAGTATAAGTCTGAGCATTTCTCTGAGTGCGTGGGTTGGTATCGGAGTGTCCTTTTGATGCTTCTTATGCCCTGCATACAGTTCAATATTCTCTTGAGACATGTTGGTGTACAGGCTGGTAAAATCTAATGAGACTGTAATTGCATTCTGTGGGACTTTTGTCCTCTTTATGAAACTGATGAAGTCTTTTGTATCTTTGAGGTAAGATTTGGGGTTGGGGGAGAGGTTACATTGACTGGTGCATCAGCATGTAACATTTATCATGTCTGTTTTATTTCTGCAGATATCTCCGCAGACTCCACTAATAACAGCCTTTCACATGTTTGCTGAAAAGAGAGTTTCTGCTTTACCAGTTGTTGATGCAAATGGTATGATACAAGATTTCGGTTGCTCTATATCTTACTGATCAGTAAAATCAATTTTATTGCCGTGTAATATATGTACGTTCAAGACACGACCGTTGGAAAGTTCAATGTATATGTTATGATGGCCTCAATTGCTGGGACTGCGACTGTTAATTTTGTTTAATAATTTTCTTAACTTATTTTTCTAAATGAATCTCTTTCAGGTGTTGTAGTTGATATTTATGCAAGATTTGATGTCATTGTAAGTATAACGTTTTTGCGTTGTAATTAGTGTGCACACCAACAATTAGAATTGAGAGGTATTGAGCGGTTTTCAATAATTGATTTTTGTAAAACCAACTGAAATTAACTACAAGAGCCAATTATAGCAAACTTTGACCACCCAGTGGACCAATAAGGAGTCGACACCAAGTGCGGGAAAACAAAAGGGACCAATCAGCAATTAGATTTGGTTTCATATCTAAGGGGTTAAATAGTTAGTGCAAGTTTTTTTAACTAATCATAAAGCAAAACAAAACCAAAGCAGTTCCGTGCTAGTTCCAACTTAAAACTGCTCTATTAAATATCAATGTGGGACGCGGGGTGGCCTGATGGTTAGTGCGCTGGACTCTGGATCAGATGGTCCGGGTTTGAGCTCTGGCCGGGGCTCTTCGTTGTGTTCTTGGGCAAGATACTTTACTCTCACAGTGCCTCTCTCCACCCAGGCGTATCAATGGGTACTGGCGACATAATGCTGGGGGGTAACCCTGCGATAGACTAGCATCCCATCCAGGCGGGAGTAGAAATATTCCTAGCTGCTTAATGCTACTGAAACTGAGATAAGCTCTGGCAGTATGGGCCGCTAGGCACGAAGCTAAATACCTTAAATATCAATAACCACGCGCTGCTCTAGTTTGCCATGTACAGGCTCAAGCATCAAGTTTTCCTCCTCTATGAAGTGCATTCCTTGTGTACAGATAAATAGTATTTGTTCAACATTTTATCTGATAGGGAGAATGCAAAACTGATTGACAAGCTTGAGATCCTTACAAGAACATTCCATGTTGTTTTTTGTAGACAGAACTTGTCATACAGACACCAAACCAATCACATGTGGCAAATCATAACAAACATTATTTTAATAATGTTTAATTTTTTTAATGATGTTTGTTATGTGCGTTAAAATGCATCAGTAAGAGCGGCATTTAGAAACAAAATCGTTCAGATGTCACCAAGCGCTGGAAACGCACACAACTAGTCCTTTGCACAGGAATATAATTTGGTTTTATCAACTAGGTTGATAATGTCAATTGGCCACCGTAAAGAGATTCAAGACACGGGAAAACTGGCCAACCTCACCTAGCACGGGAAAATATGCAACTGGCACAAAGCACAGGAAAACGTGAATGCACAAAATGAGAGCTGGTTCTGGTTATAGTAGTGAGGCACTTGAGTGATGTCATGATGGTAGATTTTGAAGATTTCTTCAAATGGGAAAGCAAGTGTTCCAAATATACTTTTTAAACGAAATTCGCCTGCATTCCCTTTATTTCTCTCAGAATACGCTAAACGTTTTCTCACTGGGGTCCAATAATTTGCATTCTATTTTTAGACTCCGGGTGCTTCGCTATTCTTACTGGTTAAAAAAGCAACACTTTTCATCTTATTGTTTAAAGTACACTAGTATTAAATTTTGCAATAAAAACAAAAGCAAACACATATTTCCTACTGTAATAAATTTTGTTTTAGAACTTGGCTGCGGAAAAGACTTACAACAACCTGGATGTTACTGTAAAACAGGCGCTGGAACATAGAGCGGAGGTACAGGCTGTATGCTATATCCTTAAATTAATGTAATCATTCTCAAGAAAGGTGTTAGTGTTATTGCACCAGAGTTGGGAAAGTAATAACTTTTATAAATCTCTTGTAGCCATTACTGTAAGTTAATTTCCATAAGTTGTCAGGTTTTACTATCTCAATATTGTTGCTGCTGCTTTATGGTTTTAGCGTACAATGTAAATGTATGTGGCGTGTAGTATTGATGTGTGGTATACATACGGTGTATACTAGTGATGTCTTTCAGGTACAGCCTGTTAATCCGGTCCGCACAGGTCATAAAAAAACTTGCGCACATTAACAGATGGCCGTATGAAAGAGGTTCTTTAACAGAACAAAGTTACTGACTGAGCTTTTTTCGGGCCAAAATTAAGTGACCCTATTAACTGAGATGGGGTTTCACTGTATCCGAGCTCATGGATTGTCATTCTTAGAACTTTCAGTTTGTTACGGTCGGGGGTTTCATTAAGTTTTTGTGCAGGAGGTCAGCAGGGTTTTTTCAGCTGGGTATTTTTAGTTTTTCTTATGAATGAAAGTATAGTAGAAAGGACGAAAAACAGCCGGGCAAAGTAATGGCTAAGTCTTGTTCACAACCGGTCACAACCGGTGCCTGGCTCTTAGTGAACCCCCTGTATGGTTTTTATTTGCAGGGATTTGAGGGAGTGCACAAGTGTTACTTAGATGAAACTCTTCGCACAATAATTGATAGATTAACAGATGCAGGGGTGAGTCACAAAACAATTTGTCTTATTATTTTTCATATGTGACATTTCCTGTGCACTGATGATTATTTTGTGATAATATATGATCTCTGTTTCTAGGTTCACCGTCTAGTTATAGTTGATAAAGAAAACTGCTGTATTGGAGTGCTGTCGCTGTCGGACATCCTCAAATTTCTGGTTTTACGGCCTTTGGGTAAGTGTGGTTTTGGATATTTGTTTTATTGTAACCCAGGCTCCGCTTGGTTCCCGAACCGGGGTTATATGTAGAGTCATTCTCATCCCCAGAACCACTTGACCCTCTTCCCCGGCTGGATCTTTGCTCGAGGCACAAGCGGCTCTGGGGACATGATTTGACTGGCTAGAATCAAACAAACAGAGTCTACTCACATCAGAAGGCATTTTTCCTGCTTCACTGTGAAACCTTATGCAGCTGCTATAAAATTTAAAGGTACAGTATCGAAGTCTCCTTCTGGCCGCCACATTGTTGCTGTTGTTGAAATTTTGGTTATAATTAAATTGTGATGCATTCTCGCCAAATGCTAATGAACGTGCATGCACGCATTGATTAGCTCTCACATGCACTCACCAAACACTAATTAAATGTGCATGTGCCGATCAGCTGACTACCATTGTAATAATTGCTTTGCAAGTTGTGAGAACATCGTTCAGATTTATATGAATGTATAATGAAGTTTCTCCCCCGCCCCTCCCCCCACCCCCGGATTAAACACTGTCTCTCGTGTTCGATATATTACTTGACATGTTGGCTATTTGCTTGATGATAGGGGAAAGTCACTTGGATCAATCTCAGGTAACGATGCAAACATCTACGTAATGACTGGATCAAGAAATGAACAAGCTACAATGGCTGTCATCTTGTCAGGAGAGAGAAAGGGATTCTTATCTCTCAGAAGCGTCAATATAAACTAAAACAGTGAGATAAACAGGCTGAGCCAATGACGCCTGTGACTTGACATTGACAACATACACTGAGATAACAAAAGGTGAAATAATTTGAATGTTTTGCTTTGGATCATGAAGGCAGCAACTGCAAATCAAGGAGACGTAATGCTTAGCAGGCTTGGTTGCTGTATTAGTAAACTCGATAGAGAGCCTAATCATGTACTCGCGCAATGATTTGGCCATAGTTATTTCTACAAACACATGCGAGTGAGGACAGGGAAAGAGATGAGGCTGGAGATGGTAGCGGCTAGGTGGGTTGCTCTTTAGGCAGTTTGGTCATTTCAAAGGATTAGAAATGGTTCTGCATATGGAATTAATCAATGCTTCTGTATTTAAAGTAAATAACTAAGACATATGGTGTAACATTTGTAGGAAATCAACCACCCACACGTAAGAGGTCAGGTTTTTGCAATTGCATGTAGGGAAAAGCAGGCTACCTACAGTGTATCCCATCTAGTAGAAGTTTTTTTTTATCTGGATGTACCAGGCAGCAACCAAGAATTCACTGTTTTCGTTTTCCCAAAGCTTGACAGTATGGATGCATTGATGTCCACAATTTCTCTTTGCTTAATTAAAAATTCTCCCGCATTGAGAAGGCACAAGATGATCATTCCATCTGCCGTCCTCCTTTCTCTGTCCACTGTCGTCTCGAGTCTCTCACTTTGTTTCTTGTCAGTGAGGACTGGGGACAAGTCATTGAGTTGTTTGTGGAGGTCATATTTTGGTTCATATTTGCTGCATTAAAATTGAACTTGATAGCAAGGCACCCTAGAGGGAACAGATACATACAGACATTGTTCATTACCTTTTCCTCAAGGGACTTTTCAAAGATAATCCAAACATTAAATAAGAAAATATATACAATATACAAGTGCTTAAAAATTTTGCACAAAAATAACATTCGTAATAGGAGAGATTTGACTTGATCAAAAAGTTAAACGCTAACAGATTTTTAAAACACATTTAAAAACATTTAAAAAAGCGAGCAGCGTTTTGGCGCTACTTTATGCCATTATCATGTAAAAAAGTGAAAAAATATAAGTTGTAAAACAAATATTAATATGAAACAATAGATGAAAAATTTGTGGGTCTTATGGGTATAATTCCCAAGGTAAGAAAAGAAACATTAAGCCTTCTCTTAACACACAAGCCGACTCCATTCGTGCTGAACTGTTTAGTATACGTGACACTTCCGTATATTTTTTTCCTTATTCGCTTTAATTTTAAATGTTTTTTATAATGTGTTTTAAAAATCTTTTTAATTAGCATTTAACTTTTTGATCAAAAAAATTAGCACAACAAAAGAAAATGAATAACCATGCTTACACTATTTCTTGTTTATCCCTGCTAGGCCTCGCTATCAAGTTGAACTTTTTTAGTTTGCAAGTGCCCAATTGAAAATGTTTGGCCTATAAATTTAAATGTTGTATTGATTGCTGCCAAGCAGTGGTCATTCGTAGATGGGATAAGTATTATTGATGTAAAGTATATAATCATAACGAGATAATTCATATATGAACTGTGGGTGCAGTTGTAAGTGAGAAATGTTGGATGGATCATCGTTTCTGGGAAAACCCTACCCTACCCCACTAAAGCCACAAGTCACTGAGAAATATGGGCCAGGGGTGGGGTGGGCGGGGGTTTTCCCAAATGTTCACGGTAGTGAATTTTCTAATTGGGAATTTCACTTTCAACTGACATTCATTTCTCACCAACATAAATATTAGTTGAAGAAAGATGTTTCTCACGGTAGTCAGTTGGACCCAAATATGTATAGGGTAGTTTCTAATAGGCTTTCAAATTCTTAAGGTTAACCATTTGTTGAGGTCAACGAACAGGCTCAGAAGTCAGAAACTCTGGCCCATTAAAGCAAGCAAGCTTTTTTAACCAATCAGATCAGAAGGAAGACCGATACTAATCTTGACTTGCATCTTTTCCCACGATTGGAAGTGGTGGCATTTTTTTTGGTCCGATGCCGGGTGCATGTTTTCTGGCTCTTGGTGTTGGATGCATGTTTTCCCGAGCTTGACACTGGGTACATTTTTCTCCACGCTTTCCCACGCTTGGCTCCCTGTGCCTGTTTTCTTGATGTCCGGTTTCTTTTGCTTCGGGCTGTGATTGGTTTATTGGGCTGCTTGTGACTATTTGCAATTGTTGTGATTGCCTTATTTGATTACTTTTGGGTTCAGCTGCATCGTAAGGGACAGACCATTTTATTTTTAAGGGGGTGGGGGTGGTGGGGTTGGGCAATTACCAAACAAAAAAATAACGTGGAAAGCGAGCCATGCGAAAGAATTCCAGCAGGCACTTTCTTTCAGTTTCTATTGTCACTCTGATGATGTCAAAATCAATCTTGCACAAGCTCACAACCCTCAAAAATAAAGTGGTCCGTCCCTTACAGGTCTACGTAAAAAGCGTTAGTGATAGTGCATGAGGTCTGTATTAGCTGTTTTGTTATCATTTGCCACTCATAATTGCTAGCTGTTTGCATTAATTTTTTTTATTGTTGAAGATGATTTTTAACAAGATAATTTTATTTGGAAAGCTGAGGAAGTTGTAGTTTAGGCAACGACTATATTAAAGGAAGCATGTTATTAAAGTTTTTATTGGTTTTAAAGTGCTACTATGATGAAATTTGCATGTCTCCAATCTAAGCCATTTTAAAGCATTAAAAAGTAGTCTGTATGAGAAGAAAAATGCCGCTTACTTTTTTAAAATATCTTTTTTCGTTACAGAGATATTCAAGTTTTAATAATAAAATTATGCAAATTAGCTAAGTGATGATGTCATAGACTCAACCAAATTTTAATCAAATAGATCCTGGGTCCCAGACCTCCCCAATGTTCTAGGGTATTCTGGCCATTTTTGGCTGTCAATTTTGATGTTTCTCACTGACTCTAGATCTACCTGATTTCACAAGCATATTTAGGTGTTTGGTCCTTTGGCTTGGTTTGTATTCATACTCTTTTGAGGTTTTGAAATTCCATGACTTTTCATGACCTTTTCCCTGACTTATCCAAGTTTTCCATGACCTAAATTTGAGCATTGTCTAGGAAATCATCTTTCATTTTGGGTACGTTTTTACTATTTTGTTCACGAAAAACCTTATTGATTTTGTACTTGGATAACATAATTTTCCATGACTTTCCAAGACCCACTCTCAAATTCCATGACTTTCCAGGCCTGGAAAATGAAATTCTAGAATTCCATGACTTTCCAGATTTTCCATGACCTTTACGAACCCTGAATACTGAAAAGATTTAAGGGGACTGGAAGAACAATTAGTGTGCCAAGTTTCAATTGCCTCGGAAGAAAACTGACCAAAATAGCCCTATTTATTTACTTGAAATAAAATTGGGTTGCACAGATGACATCATCAAGCTCCAAATTTACATATTTTACCAATTTTTTAAACTTGACTATCTCGGGAACTACTACAGATATTTGAAAACGGAAAACAGCATTTTTAATCTCACAGGGAGTACTGCATGATTCCCTTCAAAAAGCAAGGTTTAAAAATTTGATCATGGTAGCACTTTAACTTTTTATATATGGAAATCCAGTTTAAAATGTTTGCCCTGGTTATCTTAAATCTTGCTGTCCAGTTGAATAGGGTACATTTCTTGACTCTGAGAGGCAAAATAATCTGAGCAAATTGTCTCTTACGATGGAAACATTCTTTATTAACTACAGAGGAAGTTTTGCTATTTTTATGCCAATGTCTCATCTCGGTACACCATAATCTAAATTTACAAAACAATCTTGAAAATCTTCACATCAAATGTCAGGGAATTTTTGGAAGTTGATAATCTTTAGTTTCTCAATAAATTGTAAATATTTCTGATGTTTGTCAACCATCAAAATACGTGCCAGAACCATAACAAGGTCTGCTCCACAGTTCACTCCATGTTAGTGTAACCTTTGCTTTTTTCAGTATCAACTTAAATATAAAATGTAATTCTTCAAAACTTAAGATAACATTTTTTTTCTCTTATTTCTCTAACAAAATGATGGTATTTTTACATCTCAGTACGGAGCAGACTTTTGGTTTGTATTGGAACGTCTGTATTTTTAGCTTTAGTTAAGATCTTTTGAGAAGGAGTCTTGAAAGAGCGTTTGTCGAGACGTTGATGTTCTTGATAATGAGGAGATTTTTAGTTTCTTTGGAATAAAGTTGACATTCTGAATTTGGTATCTCCTGCTTTTTGAAGTGGTTCTTGTGTCAATCCTTTCAGGCCTGTTTATATCTAATGATGAAAAGTTGATAGATAATGTAACCCTCTCCCCTGAGCCATATTGTACCAAGCATTTATGCAAGAGAATTTGTCCCTGTCAGCCTGAGGCAAAAATTTGCTTTCCCACTTTCAGGCAAGATTATAATAATTATCTTGACTTGTCACTTTGTACACTCACCCCAGGGACACCCAATCTTCCAAGGTAGAGACCCACTTTTCTGGACCACCTTGCAATGCCCCCAGTCTTGTCGAGAGGGAAAAGAAACTAACTGGGATCAAGGTTGGTAATGTCTCCCATAGATCTGTCATCTCTATCAGTTCATTTTGTAAAACTAAATGAGTGTCAAAACAAAATAAGTATTAAGGATTATAGCAGTTTTTATAAAGGTTTGTCACATTTTATTCAAAACAGGCCTTGTTCAGAGTGAGGCCTTCAACTTGCCATTTAATTTAATTTTAACAATATTCAATCACATTGTTGCAGTTGAATTTCTTGCTGCAATAGATAGCTCTAACTAACAATTGTAAAAAGGCAACTATTGCTCATTAGAACTAGTAAAGATATTCTTCAAAGCACGTCAGTACTAAATGTAATATCTGTAATAAATATCCTGGTAAACAAAATCATCTATGATCAGTTAATTTTTTTCTGTTAACTGTCTAATAGTTAATGTTGCTTACTATGACATACTTGACACAAAAGGAAAATACATTATTTTTTAGAGCTATCAAAATTCTGTAAACCAAAATATTTTACCTTTGTTTCAAAGGATCATACTGGATTCTTCTCCAGCCAGGAAATGATAGCCAATGTAACTAATAAAGAATGCTCCTAGCCATAAACAAGCAACAGCATTTATAACAGAAGAATGAAACAACAGTCTCTAATGTCCTTTTAAGCCACTACCTATCTTGATAGGAGTGACAGAATTATGAATTGAAACAATATTCGGTTTGCTAGATAATGTAAAAGTTCAAACTTGTTAACCTACAGCTATTTGAGACTTCAATCTAGTCATGTTCTATTTAACAATTAGACTACGAGCCCGAGTTTTCTATGAGTGAATAGTCAGTGAGGTGCAGCCCGGTTGACTATCGCTCATAGAAAACGAGGGCGAGTAGTCTAATTGTTTTAGTAGAAACTCTGAAGGGTTACATTCCAAAAGCTAAAATTTTCAAGTATTTTTTGAGCCAATCGTTTTCTATTGGCATATAGAAAACAGTGGGAGAACCAATCAGATTCACGGATTTCCAATAGAACACAGCTGAGTTTCTACTAATGTTGCTTTATACATTACAGCACTGTATACAATTTCCAGTTCATTGCATTGCATACAACGATGAAATAGTTGCCACAGATGCACTGCAACATCCGTGTCAGAGCCTTCCAAATTTGTTTAAGTGTGAATGGCATCTTTCACACAAGCACTCAAGAAACTTAGGAGCATTGTCACGGTGATTTTGGAGTGTTCGTGTGACTTCTGTGCTAACATCATTTTCTCATACAAAAAATGCCCCAGCAGAATTGAGAAGATATCAACTGAAAATTTAGCAGGGAGAGCAAACCATAACAGTTGGTTTCCTATTGAAAAAAACGTGATAACTTTTTTCAATTTTCAATCCACTTCCATGCTCGCCATCTGTAACAACAGACGCAAGTTAATGGTTTCAATGCAGTGATATAGTCATGTCCAAAAAAAAAACCATTATTTTTGGTTCCTTTGAGCGAAGACAAATTTTAGCTTTTTAAAGTGCTGCTAAAATGGCATGACAATGCCCCTTTAACTCCTTCTCTTTCAGAGCAATCTTCCCACATAAATTATACAACTTGCACAGGAGGATGGATATTAATAATTATGTAAATTGATCCAAAAATATTTAGCCTAAATTAATTATCATAAATTAACTCTGATGTAATCAGTTCTGTCCTAGTCATAACTGAACTGCCATTTTTGATAGGCAGTATCTTCACAGATTCCCATTTTTACAGACGTTTCCATGGAGATCATGCACAGGCCAGAGGCTGTGTGGTACAGCTGAAGAGTCTTCTGAAAGAAAAATACAAGAAATCAAGTTCCCTAGAAATATAAACCGTCTTTACCAGGGTGTACGCAATGTACTCTTTAAAGCTTTCAAAATTCCAATTTTCCATACCAGTAACTTAAATTTGGCTGTTTTCATGGAAGTTTTAAACGATTATATTTCCTTGGTAGTGGGAACATTTTTCCCATTTTTTCCCATTTTCAATAGTCCAACCTATTTTAAACAATCAACATCGCACTTGCATTCGTGCAAAATGAATTTCTAAAATCCCAGGCTTTCCATGACCTGTATGAACCCTGTTTACACGTCATCACATGTTCATAATTATGAAGCCAGACAATAATCCAATCAACACTTTAGTTTTGAATCAAGCTTTGTTTTAAATATAAAAAAACTCTTGATTTCAAGAGTGTTTTGTTGACACAAGAAAAGAAATCAAATGTGTGGTAACTTATTACAGTCTTTCCCGTAGAACCGTGAACACCAGAAATGTTTATGGAATGTTATTGTGTTACAAAGAAAAAGCCAATCAGGTGTGAGAAAACTAAACCGCAAACAGCAACGGTCATTAGTTTGTGCTTTTGAGGTTTGCTTACGTGTCCTGAACTTTGCTGCAATTAGTCACTACACAATAAACATTCCAGAAATTTTTTCTGGTGTTCACCGTTTTACAGGAAAGACTGTAATTCACCCTTGGAAGGAATGCTTCACCTTGTTTGACTGTAACAAACGTGATCTCCATATAGTGGCTTATTTATTTGTAGTATTATGTTGATAATAATTTGTGGGATTTGAGAAACTGGGTGCTTTAAAATTGTTTTAAACTGCCATGTTGAATTGAAGCACTGTACCTTATTATATCGCCATTCCTGAGTTTCCCCTTGACCGTGACACTTCATGACCTTCGGCACATTGCTATGTCTTGTCATTTCTAAACACAGCAAGCTATCAATCTTTAATTCATTGTCTTGATTTAGTGACCAGAACTGAAAAAAATAACATGTCATTAGACATGGATCTTCAATGAAATATATAGCGAACTACCTGTGCACAGCTGACCCCATTTATTTGTGGCACACAAGACGGCTACAGACAGGCTAACAACATTTTAAGAAGGAATCTGCCAGGACTTCGAGTATTTATTGTACAAAATTATCAACCAAAATTATTTACATCTTATTGCAAGCTTTTGTGTTACTGCTTCAAATATCTTAAAGAGAAATATTTTCTAACAACACCAAACATCAAAAACAAAGTTCCACTGAATTCCACTGAATCGCTTAAAAGATGCGAGATTTTGCCTATAGCTTGCCAACTTTGAAATTCATTCATTTGTTGTACCAAAATTATATATACACCTTGTTGCAAACTTTTGTGTTACTGCTTCAAATATCTTATCAAGAGAAATCTTTTCTAACAACACCAAACATCGAAAACAAAGTTCCACTGAATCGCTTAAAAGATGTGAGATTTTGCCTATAGCTTGCCAACTTTGAAATTCATTCATTTGTTGTACCAAAATTACATATACACCTTGTTGCAAACTTTTGTGTTACTGCTTCAAATATCTTATCAAAATAAATCTTTTCCAACAACACCAAACATCGAAAACAAATTTCGAAGTTCCAGCTCTGATAAGAAATTTTTGTCGGTGTTATCACGGATAATTACTTACATCTTTACTTTTTATTAAGTGTAGAAAATAATGCAATATATGATTTAAATTATTCTGGTACTCCATTTTTGTCCAACTTAAATAAATATTACTCGACTTCCTGGTGGATTCTGTCTTAGTATGTTTGAAACAATAATAGTTACTTTTAAATGTAAATGCCTACACCCTGTATTGTGCTTGAGGCAGGACGAACACTTTACTTTCACAGTGCATCTCTACACCTACGAGTATAAATGGGTTATAACCAACACGGAGGGAGAGGTAAGGCATTCCATTAGGTGGGGGGGGGGGGGGGGGAAGAGGGAGCAATGCACCAAACTCATTATGCTAAAAAGATAAGAAGCAGACTAATGTAGCCTAGGTGACATCATTAAATCCTTTAATCAGAGCACACCATGCAAGTTCCAGTTAGCTCATTTTTCCCCACTTGTTTGCACTAGTCTTATTTTCCATAATTATTATATGCAACTGTCATATACAAACAACTCTCGAAACACACTACAAGCATGTACCAACCTTTGCATTAGTGTTATGACATGTGTGCAGCACAACAGAAGCTTTCTTTTCACTTGCACGACCAGGAGTGTCAAGACACAAAGAGCTTCCAACATTCAAAAGCTGTTACGTCAAACAAAGACAAATATGTCAAATAAATTATATGCAGAAACTAATATACGATATAACCCATCAGGTGGCATGGTGGAGTAACGGTTAGTGTGCTGACCTCCAGGTCAGGTGGTCTGGATTGCACCCCTGCCTCACAATTACAGTTCAAGTCAACATTATGTATTGGTTTTAATTTATATTTCCTGTCCCATTTATTGACTCAAAATATTGTGACGCAGGCCCTTGAACACTGTGTGATGGACTAGCATCACATCCAGGGGGAGTAGAAATACTCCTTAGTCACTTCATGCTACAGCCTGATGAGCCACTAGGCTCAACAACAACAACTAGCTTTATTTGCATAACCATAAATACATGTACATTGAGCTTTTCTCAAATAAAAATTGAAAGAATAAAGATTATCCTGGATATGTAATTACAGCGCAAAGCGCCTTAGTGTAGCCACACAAACTTTTTTGACAAGTTGTAATTAGCCAGTCAGAGAGTGCGAATTTGTTTCAGCTGTCCCGCCTCCTTGCAATGTTCAAAACTGTTGTCACGAAACCTGTTGTGCTTTCAACAAGGAAGCGGGAAAACTCAAACAAATTCGCACTCTCCGATTGGCTAACTTTTCAAAAAAGTTTGTTGGGTGGCCACACTAAGGCGTGTCACGCTGTAATATTAGCACATACATAATAGTAAAATTTGAAATTATAGTAATATTACATACATCAAGTCAAGATGACTACAAGCAATCCAAAGGCCATTAGGTTCCTTGCAACTTATAAATTTGCACAAATAAATGCACGGTGCATAATTAAATAATAATACTCATCAGCTCTCTAAAATGTAAAACAACATGGATGATCATTTGGATTATCCCGAGACTTTACTTTACTTACATTTCCCTTCCTTGTGATCAAAGGGTTTTTCTGTGATAAATGTTGCCAAGTGCCAACTTCACCTTCTTGAGGAAGCATTAATTCTGGGTAAACATTTTCCACGTACCATTTAAAACTCTTGCAGTTCAACTTCTTTCTTAATGCCACTCTAGAACTCACATTCCCAAATTGTCTCCCCACCAAATCTTTCTTGATTTGGTAGAAATACTTCTTGTAGCCATCAAGCCAGACTTCAGCAACTCTCATGGAGTTATAGGACATTGTGTCACCTTGTGAATCTGATCCATAAGGCCGCCACTTGCGGAATAAATGCCCAACCCTAGAGCAAGGGATGATCTCAAGAGTACCCCCACACATCCAAATCTAAATATGAATTAAAACATGCAAAGGAGCTTCAAACGTGTAATAGTCTGGGTAAAAAACACCTTCTTTGTATGCTCAATGTACACCTGTATTAATTTAGAGGATATTGTGTTCTCACACACTGAATGCCATTTGTCTACCACGGGACTTAGTGACGTGACACCTGATATCCTCCCTTGGACCCAGCCCGATCCGCATCGTCTGCGAGAACCTCATTTCTGGCCTCTTTCACAAGCTCAGGGTGCAGAGGGGGCAGTTGCCCCCACCAGGAAAACTTAATCTATTGATTTTGCTGGGCTATTATTTCTTGTAGGAAGTGATCATGAAGCCGTGTGCAGAGTTTGCCCCTGCAGACAAAAAATTGCCCCAGCAGACAAAAAATCATAGGTACGGCCCTGGCATCTGTGCACGACAAATATACTCATACAGCAAACATGGTTAACTTACCCTAAAGGAGATCTCCAAATTTTCACCACCCCAAATATTCATTCCTGCATCATATTGACCCAGTTGGTTGAAATAATTCCGATCCATGGCAAACAAACCTCCAGCCATAGTTGGAGACCTGTAAAGCAAACATTTGCAAATAATTAGCTTTTATTAACTGAGGGAGAAGTCTGTATGGGAGAATCTTGACCGAGGTTGTGAGTACAGACCGAACACAGTGGGGTCTGTTCTCACAACGGAGGTCAGGATTCTCTCATACAGACCGACAAACGACACTGCTTCGTTCTCGCTGACACTTTGTTTGCGAACGGCGATGAGCTGAACTTAAATTTGCAAAAGTTTGGTCGTATTTTTACTTTTAGTTCTTGTCAAGCTTTTTTAATTTTCATTTAGTATCATTCAGTATAGAAAAGGTTAATAATACTAATAATGTTCAAATAATATAATGCAAGGCTGTAAATTTTTTCCCTGTTAATTCAAAGGAGATGTGTCTAACTACCGGCAAGTCACCATTTTGATCGGCCGGACAATTTTTTATTTCTTCCTATGCAAACGCCAACGTTTTGCATTGACAACGCTTTATCTAGGAGTTCTATGATAGTGATATCTGACATCTCTACTGTTTTATCCGATCAAAATGGTGACTTAGTAAAACACATGCCCTTACACGGGAAAAGAATTATTTGCAGTCCTGAAAATTGTCTCGCATTCTGCCCGACAACAGTTAAGATCTGACTGGACATTGGAAAATTTTGGTCCGACTGTATTTTGCAGCCCTGATAATACTATCTGTTAAACTAGACGCATGACTGCGTGCACTCGGGCTGCTCTTTTTCACTGAAACTTGATTGTTATGTATAAATATAGATTAGTTACAAAACCGCGATAACTCTGTGTCACCTTATGTACAGCTATGAAAGTGTTTCATACCTTCATGTATGTGACAAGATCGAATGGTTGCCTGTGAATTTGCATATTTATAGTAGTTTCCATATCATTTCTTGGTCGTAAAATTGAAATGCAGAGATAGTTGGAGCCTCTGACTTCCGCTGACTTGGATTGAATAGACAATAAAATGTATTCTATGATAGCCCACCCCGGCAAAGTTATAACTTTGCACTTTATAATTTGAAACTCGTGTATTTCAACTTTTGTTTATTGACATGTACGCGGATCACTCATAAATATTCGCTCGTAAATTGATCTCTCGTAAGACATGCAGACTGACCCGTTCCGAACATACTCAACGTCCTTTCGCGTGGGCCTACAGCGAACGGCGTGTTCGTTTCTATGTGATTTCAGCTCCCTTGAAGTCATGAAATCCGTGCTACAATAAACTTTCAAACAACTTCTGCTTTCCATGTGCTCAGCGATGTGCAGAGTGCTGAGCGACCGCTCACCTACTCGACGCATGCGCTTTAAAGCCCAGATGGTGATTTGTGACTGAACGTGGAAAAAGAAAATAATGCCGAAATTACAACTCGGCGAGCCGAGTAACAAGTCAGAAATCAAGCCAAGAATAACAAATTGTAATGATTCTAAATGCTTCATATAAACTCTACAACAGCAACTTAATTAGCAGGTTTTGGAGCTGATTGGTCAAAAAGATTTTTAAGCACATAAACAAAACAAGTTTAACTTGCAACTGCATTATAAGACCACATTTTTTTCCTCACCTTATGGGCTGAACAAAGTCTTCAGGTTTAACTAGCAAATGTTTCGGTACTGGCTCCCAAGAAAAATGAAGACCCCAATTGAATCCTCCCCGCACAAGAGGAGACGTCTGGTATTCCAACGTATCTGAGCTGATTATGTCAATTACTGGACAAACGACAGTTGTGGGATTTTCCTTGATTCTATCCAGAAGTGGAGGAAGCCATTCTTTATTCACTTCACAGTGACTGTCCAAGAAGACAAGCACATCTCCTGTGGCTTTGTTTGCCCCTATCATTCTCCCTCGTATAAGACCTTCGCGCTTAGACGTACTGACTAACTGTAGTTTAGGAACTTTAGTCACATAATTTTGAAGTTTGTCTTTTAATTCCTCTAGAGTGCTAGAGTCGTCAACCAAAATTATTTCATGTAGTAGAGTTTCTGCTGTCCTGTTAAGAATGCTGTGCACAGTTCTCAGTAATGTCGACCATGCTTCATTGTGAAAGCAAATAATAATACTGGCTGATGGTAAATTTGAAGAGTACGTCATCGATTGACACCTGCAAAACAGGAACAGAAAATTGATAAATTCAACACTGAGAAAATTGCCTGCCTCACACCTCTTTAGCATGGGATAAACAGTGGTGTAATGGCCAGCACATTTATGCTTCACTGATCCTTATCACCTAGGCAAAACAAAGGATGCTTTTGGACAACAAGACAAACTCTTTGATGGAGGTGGGGGGGGGGGGGGGTATTGAAAAATGAGGGTTATATGTCTTTACCCCTACTTGTCCCATCTGTCAGTGAAAACAACATTCCAGTAATAATGGCCATGGTTTCGTGAGAGGCTCTGTGGCGAGTTTTCTGTAGTAAAGAAATATAACACATCAACTATGGCATAAATCGCAAGACAATACAATGTTGAAGAACTTACATCTTGTGCCTTGTGTCTTGTATTTCACGGTGAAATCCCAACCTGTTGCTAATGAGTTCATTGAAAGCATGTTTCTCATAACCCGTCTCTCTAACCCTCTGATCCTCGCTATTTCGAATTAAACCCAAAGTGCTAATATCCTTTTCTTGTTCCATCTCTCTTTCGAAGTCGTCTGTAGGACTGTCGTTTTGTAGATGCCTACCATATGCATGTCCCCTTGTTTCATACTTGTCGCTCGTCCCAACGTACACGAACGACAGCACATTTAATAAAATCCAAAGTGAAAGCGTCAAAAATACACATAAAAGAAAGTATCGCGTCGGTAACTTCAAACCCATAATATTCCACTGCTTCAAAATTTTCCACGACCGGAAACCCTGTCACAACCCAAGGGGATAAAAATAATTTTATCGGAAACCAATCAGCTATGTCGCTTCCATAACAATGTCTTGAGCACTCAGCTGTCGAAGTTATGCGAGGCCATTTTAATAGTCCTCGCCAACGACATGTTGAAAATTGGTCGATACATCCAATTCTTCCTTAATCGTCGTTATCTAAACCAAGTTATTAGCAATTAGGAGCGAAAAGTCTCGCTAAAATAGCGACAACTTTTGTTTAACTTTGATTTCACAGCTGTCGAATGGGAAGTGTTCATCAAAGATATTAAAGTTAGAAGTCTGTAGACCACATCTGTAAAATGGAATAAAGACATTAAGCGATTTAGTGAAATTATGAAAGAACAATATGTGCTTACAATTGGCACGAATTCTTCTGGAGCATTTTATATATTCCTGCAGAAGAAACTGACAAGTTATAAATGCAACTCTGGTCACGTTGCTATTGCATACAGAAAACAAACCGAACGACTTAGCTTCCTTCACGTTTGAAAAATTTTCAATCTTGAACGGAATTCTAGTTCTAAGGCAACACCACTGGATAATGACATTAAATTTGTAAGGGCAATTTCACGGGAAGATATCCAAAACACACGTTGTTCGCGAAATAGCACAAACTTCTTCCCGCCAAATTTTGAAGAAGCCCACAAAATAGTTCACTTACATTTTGAAATGCCAAGGAAACTCACTTTCTTAAACCAAAGAAGAACATGTAAGCAATACGAAAACCAAAACCAACTCTGCCCACAAACCGTGTAAAAAAATATTAAACTCGTACATTTCTCTGACTACATATTGAAGCGCAGAGAATGGAAAGTCGCGTGCTTTGTGTACTTTTTGTGTTTCTCGTGAGTTCTATTGGCTGAAATCGATTCGCAATATCACTGTCATGATTCAATCACGTGCATATGTCATGCTGTGACATCAGTTAGACTTTCCGGCGTCCGGCGACAATCCTCGCCCAGATGGCCTTGGAATCGTAAATGTTCGGAACCGTCCGTCAATATTCGTGCATATTTAGGTCACATGTTCACCGGCGGCGCACACACCATTCTTCTCGGCCGCCATGTTGGTTCATGGTTTACGGCGTGCGGCAAGAACCGCTTTTAGACCTAACCTTGTTTCTCGAACTTTGAGACAAACTCAACAGAGAACGCTCCCAGTATGTTCGCAACTATGTGAGTACAAAAAGAACTGAGATTTATGTTTTACTTTTGCACTTTAAGTGGGGTTTCTTTTGGAGGGCGCACGACGGAAGACACGTTGATTACTTTTCTGACTTGCAGAATTTCATTGATAAATTCACTTTTAAGCGAGGTAGTGAATGAATTTACATATAGTTTATTTGTTTCGTCGAAGGTAGCTTTATGCATCGGTTTTGCTCTGCCTGTAAAATTTGTGCCGATATTGTGTTACTTGGTTTTCCTTAGTAAATATAGAGCTTGTTCATTCCCTCCTGCAGATAACCGTCGCTATGTTTCAACGGACAAACCCGTTTCTGCAGCGGCAGCTGCTTCGGCAGCAGCCCCAAAGACGACTTCAACACCAGCAGCAAAGCCAGGTGCAGTTGGTAAAATTATTGCTGTTATCGGTGCTGTTGTAGATGTTCAATTTGACGAGGATCTCCCTCCCATTTTGAACTCCTTGGAAGTCGAAGGTCGGTCACCAAGACTTATTCTAGAAGTCGCCCAACATTTAGGTAAGAATTAATTTTGCTCTTTGGGAATGGTTTTGTGGTGAAATTTCTCTTTTTTAAGATTAAATTTAAGAATAGTCCTTCCCGGGCCTCTGTGGCAGCTCCATGCTGCCCCCCACCCCCCCCCCCCCCCCCAAAAAAAAAAGAAAGAAAAATACCCCACCATACGATATATGTCGAATGAAGGATGGCTTTGGAAAGCAGACTTTATAAAATTAAAAATGAACTGAAAAATGTTTTAGAGGAACGTTTGCACCAAAATTAGTAACATCTATAGTTTTGTCACATAGGTACTGAAATATTGGACAACATCATGCTCACAATCTTCTAGTTGATGCCAATGTCAAACCTTTTTATGAAATAAAGGAAAAAAGATTTCTTTTGTTCTTGAACTTGTCTTACAATTTGGTGTAACAGTTGTGGTTCATTTTTTCCCTGATGCAGTTTGTTATTTCTGGTGTCTTTGATAAGGAATATATAATAAAGGAAAATTCCAAGTTGTACATATACCAAGGGCAAAATTGAACCACTACATAAATTTTGGTGATGCCAGTCTAACAAAGAATATTTTATATTTTATTGCATAATTTTTGACTTTCATCAGGAGAAAACACTGTGCGCACCATTGCTATGGATGGTACAGAAGGTCTTGTGAGAGGCCAAAAGTGCAAAGATACCGGTGGCCCCATCACAATTCCTGTTGGTCCAGAAACGCTAGGAAGAATAATCAACGTTATTGGAGAACCTATTGATGAGAGGGGACCTGTTGATACAGACAAGTAAGTGTGATGTTTGAATTGAAAGTAGTTCCACTGAAAGAATGTAACCAAATTACCAGACAAATCATTGTCAAAACACTATTAAGTACTTTGTAAATAAATAAATTTAGATAGTGGTAATTTTCATATTGTACATGTAGCTGGGTGCCTCTTGTCGAAATTAGCATTCCTATTCATTGTACAGTTGTCAGGACTAGGTTAAAATATGGTTCTACCTACATTGTACTTACCGTGTTGTATTGTATTTTACACCAGTTTTTATACCAATTACAATTACCTTGAAAGAAAAAAGTAGCAATTCTTTGCTATATAACTATAATAATAAACTGTTATAATGCTAAAAGAAACATTAGATGCATTGGTTTCAGCAGAGCAAAATACACTGTACTTGTGTTTACAAAATCCAGTTGTTTTAACCTTTTTTCAGACGATCTGCAATCCATGCTGAAGCCCCGGAATTTGTTGAAATGAGCACAGAGCAGGAGATTCTAGTTACAGGAATAAAAGTGGTAGATCTTCTTGCACCATATGCAAAGGGTGGAAAGATTGGTACGTTTGCTGTAATTTCACCAACAGTAGGCCCTAGTTTTCTAAACAGACTATTTCTTCTATGCACTAATGTTGGTTTGCATCAATTTTCTAAAAGGTCTGTTTGGTGGTGCTGGTGTTGGCAAGACTGTGCTTATCATGGAATTGATCAACAATGTAGCTAAAGCTCATGGTGGGTACTCAGTGTTTGCAGGTGTTGGTGAGAGAACGCGTGAAGGCAACGACTTGTACCACGAAATGATTGTATCAGGTGTCATCAGCTTGAAGGATAAGAGCTCAAAGGTAATGATTGAAAGACCTAAATTCTATTTGGTAAATGACAATTGGTAACATTTTCAGTTGCCATTGTTGCCGTGGTTATCTCCGACACATTTTGATTGTGTTTTAATAGGTGGCCCTGGTGTACGGTCAGATGAATGAGCCTCCAGGTGCTCGTGCTCGTGTTGCCTTGACTGGTCTTACTGTAGCTGAGTACTTCCGTGATGAAGAGGGACAAGATGTGCTTCTTTTCATTGACAACATCTTCCGTTTCACTCAAGCTGGCTCTGAGGTGTGTACAGTGGATCTACACTCAAATACCAATCTTGAAATAGCAATATTCTTCTAACCAACTAACATAAGTTTCTTTTGATATTTGTTCTGAGAAATTGATTGTTCATCGACATATAAACAATGATAATCAACAAGGTTTTTCTTTGTAGTCAGGGCTTGAAAAAAGCAGTATTGAATAGTTGTGCATTATGATAGAAATTGCACGATAAAAGTAAAGGAGTATTATTAAGGGTGTCATCTAGTCAGCCAAGACAAGCTGGGATGTAGCTATATGTAAGAAATTACAAAGCCAGCTCACAAACAGGCTCAACCGGCTTTTCTGACCATAGAACCTGCAAAATTTCTTTGAGTCTTTGTTTTCTAGTGAAATTTAAGCCGGCGATAAGCTCTCTTTCAGCCGGTCAAATCAGCCGGTAGCCGGCCCTTAGCTACATCCCTGGACAAGTGGATTTTTCTGCTGGGCAAGGAAAATTTGAGGGTTTCTTGTACGAAGGAGGGTAACCGACAGTACACTCTTGATAATGTTTGTTAAAACTTTGTGTCAGGTTGGAAAGGTTATTAGTATTTAGTTACATGTAAGTGCTGAGTTTGGTTTTGAATTTGACAAAAGTGTCATACAAATGTTTGGTATTTGCGCTGCTATTTAAGTTCAGTTAATGTCCCCCAATGTTTCACAATTGCTGCCCTTCATGTCAGGGTAATAATGTTGTTACCCAGAAGAAGGCAGCAATGCCAAAACATTGGTGGGCATTATCCCAAACGTAAATAGCTACCGTAAATACCACAAAAACTTTGTTGTGTCACAAGTGTGAAGCAGTCCCATTGCCCTGAAGCCTGGGTAATGAGAAATAATTGTAGTGCAGTACTGCATGCCACTTTTGGTCCAATGCCTTTTCTTTACTGTTAGCTGCACAAGTAAACAACTAAGTAGTTTGTTGTACTGTATTAGAAATTTTGGTGGTTGTTTTGTTTGCAGGTGTCAGCTCTGTTGGGGCGTATTCCATCTGCTGTTGGTTATCAGCCCACTCTTGCCACTGATATGGGAACTATGCAAGAAAGAATTACTACAACAAGAAAGGGCTCTATCACATCAGTTCAGGTGATTCTTTTTCCTTAGTTTGTTAATTTCAGTTGTGAAATGAATAAATGATGCTAGGCCAATCGTTGCTCAATCTCTTGAACATTTTTTTGCCAGGCTATCTATGTGCCAGCTGATGACTTGACAGATCCGGCTCCTGCCACCACCTTTGCCCATTTGGACGCCACCACTGTGCTTTCCCGTGGCATTGCTGAGCTGGGAATCTACCCAGCTGTGGACCCTCTGGATTCCACATCTCGTATTATGGACCCCAATGTTGTAGGACAAGAACATTACGAAGTTGCCAGAGGAGTACAGAAGATCTTGCAGGTAAAAATGTCATTCAGATTAATTGAAGTTTAACATGAAGTTCTTCTTGGAAGGCTTGCTTTGTTGTAATCTCAAAGCACACTGTGGTGAAGGAGCAATAATAATTGCTGATTGGTCGACAGACAGACAGACAGTTTATTTAGACACAGAATCTTTTCAATTGCAAAGAATTGTTTTCCAAGAAAGTTGTGTTAACAAAATGCTACAAACACAGTCATTACAAAGTATAGGTATGAAATTACTACTTCTCTTGTCTCTGAAGTTTATAAGAAAGAAAATATATGTTAGGATGCATCTGATGAAGAGAGAATTGAGCAATTATATTGATGGATAAATTACAAATGGCTTTGTCATTAGAATAAAGTAAAAATTTATCAACCTTGTAAATCAAAACTGAAAAGTGAAAGCTGCAGGTACATCAAAGGAAATCTATCGATAATTCCATTACTGTGGCAAGATTGTGACCTGAGAAATTATCATATTGTGACAGTTGCTTCTTTATTATATTAACCTAAACTTTCTTTAATTTGGACTGTTTTAGGACCACAAATCTCTCCAAGATATCATTGCTATCCTGGGGATGGATGAGTTGTCTGAAGATGACAAACTGACAGTAGCTCGTGCACGTAAGATCCAGAGATTCCTTTCACAGCCTTTCCAAGTTGCCGAGGTGTTCACGGGTCATGATGGCAAACTTGTCCCCTTAAAGGTACATTTTCTCAATTTGACTGTACTTGTGCACTGTACTAGTGCACCCATACTTGTTTTCTCAGGGAGCGAGACCCAATTGTGTTGTGACTTGCTTGCCACTAATGGGTGGCCATGTTATAATGACGTTGGCTTAACTGACAGCATCTTCTTGGGCCAAAATAATGTGACCATTAAGGTGGCCGAACTCAGTTTTTGAAACCTATTTTGCATTTGCCTTTTATTCGAAAACCGTTAAACTATAGGTCCTCAAAATAGGCATGGCGTCAGTTTAAAGGATAAACGTTCGAATTTTGATAGATCCGCTGACGTGTGCGCTGTTGCCATGGTAACGTGACTGGATGTAAACATCAATTTAAAATCGGGTTTTGTATATTTGCGGAAAATTCAGTCGTTAGATTTTCTCTATCATTTGCCCCAAACAAACTTATCACAATATGCACAAGTGGACACTATTCTAATGTAATTTTAACAGACCGATTTTTAGCTATTCGTCCTTGACTGATAACTCCATTATTTACAATTTCCTCTGTCAAATTTCAAAATGTTTGCAACAGCTTTCTTTCTTGGTTTTTGACGTATTTTTGTACCAAATTTGGTAAAATTCTCTCGAGCAGTTTTCGAGAAATACGCGTATTTCGGAAAGACTGGACCTAAAGAGTTCAATCTCAATTTTTTGACTAACTACGCATGTGCTGCATTTAACTGGGTTCTTACGGTACTCACGATAACACTAAATACGTGCCAAATTTGACTTTTTCTGACATACCATTCTACCAAGACCTAAGTTGACAACATACTATCATTTTAAGAAAAAAAGAAAAAATGCCTCATATAAAATCGCCTTGGAACAAACACTCATCACTCTTTTGGCTCCATATTTGTTGTTGTGTTATCCTTGTGCGCACACTGCCTAGCGTCAGCACCAACGGCTGCAGAGTGCGCGCGAAAGCTGTGTTCAGCCACCTTAAGGAAAACTAATGGAAAAAGGCCCATTGTAATGTTTTTCAATTTCAAAGTTCTTGTTCAGCATAAATTTGCATATGTAAGTAAGGCAAAGATGAGTGCATTTATTGCAGGGTAACAGGAAATAGCGGTAAAATATGATAGACAGTAGATTTTCAGCTCAGTGAATAAATGACAAAGATGAAATACCAGTTATGACACAAGCGTGGGACAGAAAATCTGAGTGGCCGATTGGATTTGAACCCATGACTTCCCAGACAGCGGTCGGGAAATAGTTTCTTCTAAAAGTGTCTCGGAATTTTTGGAAACCTAACTCTCAGTTGTTCTTCTGTCCTGCCTAGGTTAGCTTTTGCTACCCGCGGGACAACGTAATTAATGAAATCAAATATTCATAATAAAGTTTTTGTTGTTGTTGTTGGAAGTGATTTAATATTGTGCTTTGTTTGAATGTTTACAGGAAACCATCTCAGGATTCAAGAAAATCCTCCAGGGTAGGATGCCTTGTATTGATTTTATGTACATTTATTATTTCTAATGCACTCACTCCTAGTGTTGTGTGTTGTCTGATGAAGGGATTTTGCTAACAAAAATTTGTCCCCTACTAAGGTGAATTTGATCATCTACCTGAAGTTGCATTCTACATGGTAGGGGACATCAGTGAGGCTGTAGCCAAGGCAGAGAGACTGGCAGAAGAAGTTCAATAAACAACTCCTTTCAGACTTGTAAATGTAATGTGTGTTCATACACTTGTTGTATGTTGTTTTTTTACATCATTGAAACTTGAATAAATTGGAAGTTTAGACCTGGTTGAAGCCTTTGTTGTCTGTTGGTGTGCATGTCTGCAGTTGGAGCAGTAGGTCTTTGGTTGTAAACCCAGAGACTGGCTTGAATGGGAATGGGGATGGTCGTCAGAAATTTTGAATCAAACCCGTAACGGAGACCATTTAAGGTAAGAGGTAACGTCTGCATTCGGGCCTAGTGGCCCATCAGGCCGGAGCTTATCCCGGTTTCTGTAGCATGAAGCGAGAGAGAGTATTTCTACTTCCCCCTGGATGGGGATACTAGACCATCGCAGGGTTGCACCCCAGCAGTAAATTTGCCGGTACCCATTTATACACCTGGGTGAAGAGAGGCACTGAGGGTGAAGTGCCTTGCCCAAGAACACAACGCAGTGCCCCGGCTAGAGGCTCTAACCCGGACCGTCCGATGCGGAGTCCAGCGCACTAACCATAGGCCACTTCAGAAAATACCATAATACTCTTTGTTTGTCACCAAAATTTTGAATGAGCATTGTTGTTTTCTCTTGGGACCATTGTAAATCCCATGAGAAACCAGAAACAACGCTGATGCAAAATTTGGGGGACAAGCAAAGAGTATGGTATTTTCCGAAGTGGCCTCCCACGGAGACCATTATGGGGTTGGCTAAAGCTTTTATTGACCTCTTAAGATGTCAAAATACCAAAAATATGTCATTTTCTGTATTTGTTAGCTGTGGAACGCTTAACGGGTCCTTGACGAAAAATTTTAATGTTGTCCCCCGGAACACCCTGCGAGAGACCAAACATCAGAAATTTACACTCCTCGTATGTGAGTCCCCCTCCCCAAGGGGGTCCTTCTGTGGGTACCGGTTATGGATGACGTAAAACAAATGATGAGAAACAATGCTGCCCCAAACTACAAAGAACCACGAACAAAGGTAAAACAATGTGAAACATTTGTATACGGTACACAAAGTACAGAAAGACCCTCCAAGGGGGACAGCTAGGCTTGTAAGGAGAAACGTTTTGAAAAGTGAAGAAACTCGCTTTGCTTTCGCACAAGTATGTTGTATTGTTCAAATCTCTGATGGGGATCTGACTTGAGGGCCGTGTGCAAATGAAACCTACCTTTTACAGGTTCGTCTAACACTCCTCATTCTTTCTACCTGCCCCGTAAAAGGCATCCCCGACCTCTCACTTCATCAGATGCTCACGCTTGTTCCCCTTGTGGAGCTCTCTCCACAGAAATTCATTCAGGGAGACACGGTGCAAGTGGGATGGGGGAAGAAGAAAAACACGAAAATGAAAAAGCGGGGGAAGCCGCCTCTCGCATGAGTAAAACACGCCCTTTCGTTTTCCTTCTCTCCAGGCTCCGCCCGCTTTCTTTCACCTCCCGGACGGTACAAAAATGAAATAGGCCGTAACGGCCAGAGAATCCACAACGTCCCAGCGTATTTGTAGTCACGCATTTTTTTTCGAGGAACAAAACGAAGAGAAAGGCCTTGCTGTCAACAACTAATTAACTTAAGCAGAAACTTGCTGGCCCGGGGCCACTTTAGATTTGATGTGAATCTGGCTCGTTTTCAACAAGGAAAACGAGCGGTAATTTAAAAAGAGTTACATATCGATTATATGTCCACAGCCGCGTAACATGTTGATAGTCGGTGTTTCCAGGAAAATCTAAAAATCTACCGCTCGTGGGAAATTAATGTCTTGAGAATATATGTCCTGCTCAATAAACAGAGTCGAGCTGCTCGTTCAGCTAGCCACTTGGGCATCCTCGGAGACAGAATAGGTGGTTATATTAATCGGGTCTAGACTTGCGACGAGGTAGCCAGCGAACACAGACGTATTTCCGGCTGTCCGGAAATACGCGTTCGCGGGCTAGAGGCGAAGTCATCCCGGCAATAAAGTCGAGACGACGAGAATTTGAAGAACTGAAGAAACAGTTTTATTTGTTGTCAATTTTCGTCGCACCGATATTGTTGCTGGGCAAAGCCATTGTTCTGCTCATTAAACCTTTTGTTTAGCGACGTTGCCGTTGCCGTTGTGGTTTTCTTAAAGTCCCTATTACCTGCAACCATGCAAAAAGGGGTTGTGGTCCGATTAAACAGGATATTTTATAGAATTCACGAGACTGCTACATTTTTATATCACCGAGCCAGTCGAGTCGGATTATATTGATACTCAGTGTCTAAAATATTATTGTGCATAATCACTACGATTAGAGAACTGGAATTTTAAGTAGACGTTAAAGATTAAACGTATTCGCTCATACTATTACAAAATGAAACTAAAAGTATATAATTTCGTTGCATTGAGAATGATAACATCTCATCAGTATGTCAGACAAGATTTCATCAGCGTATTAAACTTATTTTTTTTAGTAATTTAATATTTTATACTGCAACTGTTGACGAATACTGTGACGTCTTATAGATTTGCTTCCAAGACCTTCCAACCAATCAGGAACCACAGTATGCGGATTAGCATACTCCTGTCCCTGTGCCAATAGGAAAAGAGGAAATATCCGTATAAAGATCCAATCGCACTTTAAAAACTCTAAGTAGAATTTCGAGAGGTTGCTTCAGTCACAGCTAGCACTACAGAGAATCAGAGAACGCAAAAGATTGAAATTTCCGATAAAAGACCGTCTTCAATTAACAGCTCTTTGAGGTTTCGAGTGAAATTAAACGATTCCTTCCTGAGGGGAAAGGTAACAAAATTGTCAGAATTATGAAGTGCTTGCCTGTTTTTCCTGTGGTTTGCGGTGTGGTGCTGGCTCTGTTACTTGCCGCAACAGGTTACGCCGAAACGCAGTCACAAGAACAAGTCTTAGGATTGTAAGTATCACTAGAAATTTTGAAGAAGATTTTCTTAAATGTCTCCATTTTGTAACGTTTCCTTTAGTAAAATATTTCTTTTTGCTTTATAGCAGTTGCAAACCTGTTTTACGTAAGATCATAAACGTATAGGTTTCCGGCTGTACCCCCATAAATACTGATCCGGATTCAATTTCCCAAAACGTTAACAACATTCACTTGCTTTAGTGTGACCGTCACGAGAATCGCAAACATAACGAGATTAAGACGAGGGTAAGTGGTTTAAGTGTATATATTGTTCTGCCACTAATGCTAAGTCGCTCGATGATCGGCATGAGATGGCACTGAAAATCGTAGAGAAGGTAACAAGAAACACTATCAAGCCCCAAAGATGGAATGTTTGACGTATGCTCTGAGTAATTGAATGTTGGCCTAGCAACGCTAATGGCGTTGGGGGAATGGGAACAAGAGCTCTGGGCATCACCCTCCAGCATCTTTAACTCTCCACTTTTTATTTTATCTCTATTTCAAAATATTACACTTATGTCCAGGATTGAACGCAATTACAAAAATTACAAATTTTACGTTTTCCCGTGACGGCCTTGCGAAAACTGCAGATTTTACAGATTTCAGAAATTTTGCGTATTCTTGCGATTTTAGTAATTTTAAATTGTGTAAAATTCGCAATTTTAGTTAAATTCACAGTTTTGTCGGTGGGGGGGGGGGGGTGCTCTTTGCAGCCCATTGTTATGTTGATCACAACACATCGGTTAAGCGTGGCTGGCCTTGCGAAACTGATTGCAGATTTTACAAATTTTAAAAATTTCACATTTTTTCGTGATTTTTGTAATTTTCGTAAAATTCGCAGTTTCGTCGAGGGGTCTCCTTGAACTGTCTTGACATCTCTTTCTGCGAATTCTGTGAAATTTCGCTAGTTTAGGAGATTCTTTTAACCGTATACCCCCACCCCCCCCAATTCTTCCCAACTCCCTGTCCCCCCTACACAATGGCATGGTCGCGTGCAAGTATCTATTTAGACACGACAAGTATTTGCTAAGCGACTGATCCCCCTAAAAACCCAAATCCTGACGTCAACTTATCTGATGTTATGTTCAGAATAATCATATGCGAAGAAAAAACGCAAGGCTGATGATTGAACAGTAAGGGAAATGTTTTCCAATATTTCGGAAAGCCCGGCCTTCCTTCTTCAAGGTGTTGCATAGACTACGTTTAAAATTTGTAAGGGTTTGCCTTTATGATGTGGAATACAAAGTCCCAAACTTTCGATGAAAAACAAGACATAATTCGCAATTCGTATACTTACGGATTTACTTTTACAATTCAAAAATAATTCGCGACTAAAACTTGTAAGCACGTTGGAAATTGTCATCGTGACACATGGATTTCAGATTCAGAATTTTTTATTGTTTTGCACTTTTTAAAGAAATTATAACTTAAACAGTATTTATGGGGAGTACGAACTGAAGCTACACTAGCTTCATACAGACAGTCGCTTTTTGTTAGTTTTCTCCCAAATACTACATTTCCCGGAAAAAGGTCGAAAAGTTTCGAAACGTCCCCTCGAACCCCCAGGCTCGCACGCCTATGTAGATAATACAAGTTTTTGAAGCAGCCTGTCTCTACTTGCTACAGCTAGCGTCTTGCTTGGAATTGTGCGGTGACTGATTGAATAACCCCATGACCACTTTACTGAATTCGAATGCAGGCATCAGTCACTTGTGGTCTTATAAATCTTCTTTGTTAACTGATTTGTTATTCGTCTACAAAAAGAGGTCGTTAAAAAGGTGATGAGGTTCCTTAGGCCAGGTTATTTTTGGAGTTTCCTATAAAAAGAGGATATTCATTCCATTGATATTATTTTTGTGCGGTGGCGATTTCTGAGAATACCACACCACGTTTTCCCACCGAGTTGACCCATCGAGAGTCGAGACCCGAGCAGTAATGAATACTGGTATAACGTTATCAATTGCTTTTGCCATCCGGTGTGGGACAGTTGAACTGAAGCACTGCTGCCCCTTCCTCCCCTCCCCCTTACATTGGTGGCGGTTAAGTTTATTAGTGCTTATATAATTAATAAATTTATTTACTGGTTTGCTACTAGGGTTTTTCTACGAATTCTCCAGTTTTCTTTCCTAACAAAAATTAGCATCTAAGAATTCCAATTCCATCAGTGAAAATTATACAGTTTGGAGAGGGCTGTATCAAACAATTGTGAAACTCCACTATTTCGTATTTTGCAGTTTGGACGAATTGGACAGACTTGCAGATCCAAATTTTGGTGCCAGCAACAAAGGACATTTCTGCACGTTCTACGAGCCTCGTTTAATACGCACAGCTGCAGACTACAAGAGGAGGACTGTAAAAAGCTTCCAAGTACCGTGCGCGAGGGGGGAAACGATTAGACGGTGTAATAAATACAGGTAAAAATAAGGAGGTTATCTTTAAAATGGGATTTGATGCGGTAACCATTATCTAGATTAAGCGATGCTCAACTAGCTGTACAGGTTTGCAGAGAAAATGCAGTGTCAAACAATCTCTCATGTATTTCAAGAAAGCGTTTCCTCTTAATTTGGCTCTGAATAAATCTTGCATTCCCTTGGGGGAAAAAGATATTCAGAAGCCATTCGAAATGTATGTCGACCGTCTGAAAGATGTCATCAAAATCTGGGACAGGTGTCAGTTTCTCACCTGGATTTCAATGGCTTATCTTTACAGCTGAGCCGCGGCGGAACGGAAGTGAATAGTTTAGTGCTCAAAATTCTCAGAAGAAGTAAGGTCAACTAAGCTTAATGGCCGTAAAATGTTAAGTTTATTGAATCCAAACAAAGCACGATAGAGTTTGTATAATCGGCTCCAGAGCTATTAAAACAAAGAGACCTCTGTCTTCAGTGTGTGTCTTTGAGCGTTCAGTGGACGCCTGTGATTCGACCAGACTACATGGATGACGTAGATCAACAGAGATCATTCTGAATGGTTGTTTTTTCGGCCTTGGGTTGAATTTTATTTGGCGCGCAGGTACTGAACATCCAATCAGAGAAGTTTCTTGGATCTCTGCATGTACATTAGCTCGAAAAAAGCCATCGGCACTCATCGGTACTTGATTTTGCCAGTCGAACCTCAGACGTGTCTCGAGTATTGGAGGATAAAATTAGCGTGCAAAGAGAGAATTTTGTTTACTCAGCCTATATTGCAATTACAAGCATGAAAATCTGCTTTAATAACAAGGTTAGCCGGAAGATATCATTTTCAATTAAGTTTTTGCTGTGTAGGTTGAAGTCACTTCGCACGACAACTCCACGGTCTTAATTCCTGTCTTATTAGCTGGCTAGCGGGCGGTTTGTCGGCGGCTAACGTTTCTATTCACTGTCCGTGTTTATAACGGTACCAATAATGTTTGTTATACAAATATCTGGCGATGTTTTAATTCTTATAATTAACTGTGACAGATATAAACATTTGAGAAAGTATTTCTGCATGTATTTTCAATTTTTCTTCGTGTAAATTCAGCATTTCAAAACTATTTTTTCCTATTGAAAATCCCAACAAAACCTTGATGGAAGAAGCCAATAAATTCAGCTATCTTCTGAAAACTAACTGAAATGTTGGGCATGTCCATTTTATAAAAATAAAAACGATGCGGCCTCTACACTTGGATAAAGGAGCGTTAATTTGATTAAGGGTGCAATCGACATATTGGGAAATCAGTATTTTGGACTGATTTTGACATCCGGATTTCTGATTTTCCAATAAATCACAAAATCCAAACGCGGATTTGGAAATCCCACAAAATCGGTTCTTGGCTTTTGTGTTATTATTATTATTATTATTATTATTATTATTATTATTATTATTATTATTAATACTAACTTTTATTATGTGGAAATCCGAAATCCGGATTTCAGAATTCAAATTCGGAAACGTTTCAGACAAAATTTAATCTTTCTGTCGAAGTGTTATAATAATTAAACCTCTGAAGAGTTTTCAGGTGTTGTCGGGAAATAGACTGTTCACAGTCCGCTATTTTTTCGTATTTTTCCTCGATCGGCGAACGCAATAACGCTTCATTCGCTGTGTTTTTGCTCGCGGCTGTGAACAGTCTAGTCCGGAAATGGTTAAACGTACAAGTCTTCTCGGATAAGGACTATAAATCGTAGGCCCCGTCTCCTGCATCTTCATTACTACATGGTTAGCGGGGACGTTAAAGAATCCACACACTTCTCGAAAAGAGTAGGGCACGTAGTTCCCGGTGTTGTGGTCAACCTTTCGTGGGCCGGGTGGGTAATTGGGACGCAAGTCCTGTTTCATCTCCTGGCACGGTGTTGATTCACTGTGGTGACGTCAAATAAATAAATAAAATAAAATAAAAATTAAATTAAAAAAGAATAGTGCAAGCTATCCGCACACTGTAACATTTTCAACAGGGTACCCTGGGAGAAAATCTATATCTATTTTAGTGGTCGAAATCTGTGTATCGTTTATGTTACATTTTTATTTTCAAACATCTGACTTTCTTTCAGGCTGGTATTTGAGCCCGCGGTCCGCGATGTGACCAAAACAGTACTGAGGGGGGTACAGAGGTGCTGCAAAGGGTGGAAAGGCATCAACTGCAATCAACGTAAGATTGGTAGATCAGATAGTCTTTTCCTGCTTTAAGGGAGAAGGAAACAACTAAACAGACATATTATTGCATTTTATTTGTTGCGTGCAGGTGACGAAGAGGAATCTTTAAACGAGAAAAGACAGCTTGTGGATTCAAATTCATCTGGTAAGCTGTTTCTAGTTGTTTCTGCTGTAATTGTAGGATTAAATTCCAAGAATAGTTGCGGCTGTTGTCTTTGCTGTAATATGAACTTCTCCTTTAAAAGATATCATTTTGGTTAACGATCTAATT
>OX393566.1:24017087-24084587 GCA_947652115.1 Blastomussa wellsi | reverse complement strand
GCTTCATAAGGGTACTTCATGTTACTGGTCATGAAAAAATCTGGACTCACATTCATATCTTGGTCTATCACGACTAGTTAGGATGCTCCGACAATTACAAATTGGAAATGCCTCTGTATTGTTGTATACATTGAGCTGAAGTGAATTTAACCGATCGCTACCTGACCCAAAAAACTTACATGGAAAGGCTTCACTGAATCTTTTTTCTAAAGGCTTTACTTTTCTGATCTTCTGTTCGGTTTGTTAGAACATTTTGACATTTGATCCTTTCTTCTTTTCTTCTAGTTCCCCGTGGTGCCATGAACGAACCAGAACTCTGTTTCACGTGGCGATCACATGTAAAAACTTTCGACGGCCGGTACATTTACTTTCCAGGCCGCTGTACATACAAACTGATACACGACTGCCAAGATGACTTGTTCTCTGTTCACGTGTTCACCGATCCTTTGTGTAATGATCTTAAAAACTGTCGTCGCGCGGTCAATTTGTACCTGGGAGGACTTGACATTAAGGTAATGTTATTTCCAGTAAATGAAAATAAACATATCTTGTCTTTATAAAGAAGGGAGTACGACGTGTGAAGGTTGCGGTTACACATTCGACAGAGCGACGATAAATGTGGATACAAATAACCCCGTATCTGTCAGTTTTAACTACAATTATGTAAAAGTTGTTCTCTCCAGGTCGTCTGCTTCTAAAACAAATATCCAATTTGTTTTCCAAAAAAGAACTGTCTCGCTAGCTAAACTTGAAAGAGAGAATATTCACCTCGTTCGTGTGCAGACCTTGGTCAAGATCTTTTCGTATATATAGACGTTTTGCTCGGTTAAAAACATAGCGATCTTTCTTGTTTACAAAAATCGACGTTACATTTCTTTTGCCAACCACGAACAAAAGAAGTCATTATTTCAACAGCCAATTAGGTTTTGGCTGACACCTTGGTAACAATAGGTGACGTCACGAGAAACATCGCTAAACAAGAAGAGTGCAGAAGAAGGAAAAACAGGCTTCCAACAGACGGCCATAAATATTCTGTTATTATTTTTATTCGTATTGTTTTTGTATTTTTGAAGTCATACCTTTATAGACTCTTTACAGAAATTAGAAATTTGACCAACTGTGCCACTTTCTAGATTCATTTAGGAGAACGCGACCAGGTTGAAGTAGGTGATAAAAATGTCTCACTTCCTCACATCGTAAACAACGTTGTCATCGAGAAAGTCTCCAGCTATGTCGTCACGTATGGCTACAACGGAATAACAGTATTATGGGATGGTATTGACGCGGTGTACGTTCATGTCTCAGCCAATCACAGGAACAGGACGTGTGGCTTATGCGGCAACTACAATGGCTTCCCGGATGACGACATCATGACGTATGGTGGTCAACGGGTTTCTTCTATTGCCAAATTTGGAAATAGCTGGCGCATGACAGAAATTAATGATTTCTGCCCCAACGTGCGAGAAGAAGAGACCAAGAGTCCCTGCCGTTTGGTAACGCAAGGCAATATGACTCAGGTAACTGTCACGAAACGCCTTTAAGTTTGAAACTTGCTGACTTGTCATCTTTACGTAGCATGCAAAAAATTCAACAAGGCGAAGCCTCATAGAAAACGGATACGAGTATAAATTGTATCGTAATGTTTTTCAACAAAACTGCTGTGATTATGTCTTTTTCAGATTCAAAGCATCTGTTCCTACTTGCGTAACTCGACGTTTTATCTCTGTCACGTGACACTTGACCCTGCGCCGTTCATAAAGATGTGCGAAGAGGAACTCTGCAGGTGTAATTTGACTGATCATCTTGACTGCGCATGCTCTGCTTTTACGCAGTACTCACGAGCGTGCGCACGGAATAAAGCGCCCATTCAATGGCGAACACGTGACTTGTGCCGTAAGTATTTGCTGATGTAAGTCGACTGTAATTTCAACCATCAAAATTGAAAAGAATATTCTGTTGTTCTACAGCTGTGACGTGTCCAAAAACGCTGGAGTTCACCGAATGTGGTTCATCTTGTCCACCCACGTGTCAAATAAAAAAGAGAAACTACATTTGTCCTCAGCGATGTCTGGACGGTTGTCGCTGTGGTAACGGAACAGTGTTTGATGGCCAGCGGTGTGTACCCGCACAGCAGTGCCCATGTCTTCACAACAAGAAACATTTCGCGCCAAACTCGGTTATCAAGAGAGACTGCAATAACTGGTAAGGAATCACAGAACAGGAGTATTAAAGATACTCGACTGAACACGATGAAAACGACGATTTTCGGAGTATACGTAGTTAAGCTGTTTATAGTAGTATTAAGCCTTACCGGACATCATAGTTTAACAGTATTAAGCAGTAGAAAAAACAACAGACTGCGAGAAGTCTCTCTTAGTTTTTCGGTGGTGTTTTACATAATTTGAAGCAAGTACGAGTGAGCAGGAATGGTGGGCTGAGCGGACGTTGGAGGAAGATTGGAGAAACAGTTCACTTCCTATCGGCCACATTCCGATTCCTTTACGTTTCTCGCCTGTGCTCGATCTAGATAGCGCAAACACAGAAGATGGACTCTTCGCAGACTCGTCACTGGAGTCAAGCAGAGGTTTTTATTGATAAAAATATCAATAATAAAGTAAAAATAATAGAACGAAATGAATCCTTCTTCCTTGTTTCTCAGCACATGTGCTAATGGCCGATGGATGTGTACTACCCTTCAATGTCCAGGTGAGAAATGTTTTCAAAACTTTTAATCGTAAATGAATCGTTAGTGAGGTTTCCACGTTATATTTTCTGTCCTCTGGCTTGACGCCAATTAATCTCAAACTTCACAAAACCAACAAAAACATTTCTGTACAAGTTAGAGAAATTGAACTCTTAATCAACTTTTATCCTGGGGCATTTAATTGTTTTTCGAACTATCCGGCGCTGATCGCTCATTCAGTTGAGGAAAACGATTCACTAGAAGTGATCATAAAGCTCCTTAAACTATTCTGTTTAAATCTCATCTGCATAATCTGTAAGGGCCTGACCCGAGTGCTACTGAAAGACAGACGCTTTTGAGCATTAGC
Source organism: Blastomussa wellsi (assembly GCA_947652115.1). Classification (NCBI taxonomy): domain Eukaryota; kingdom Metazoa; phylum Cnidaria; class Anthozoa; order Scleractinia; family Plerogyridae; genus Blastomussa; species Blastomussa wellsi. The sequence goes on along the minus strand of OX393566.1, from coordinate 24,081,537 downwards.
TCTCAGGGCAGAGTTACAGCTTCCATAACCAACACCAGAACTCACCAGTACTGATCGGGATTCCAGCGCACTTATCATTAGGCCATCGCGCGTCCCAATATCAAGCCACAGACAAAGCAAAACTTCCAAAAGCATTCGATATTTGCTATTTAAGCACTGACTAATCAGGCTATATTATTCTCTAGGCGTCTGTTCTGCTACCGGTGATCCTCACTACAGAACATTTGACGGACTGCAGTTCTCCTATATGGGTAAATGTCAATACATCTTGGCCAAGGACTGTGTCAATAATTCCTTCACTGTTTTCGTGGATAACGTGGAATGCGGCTCGGATGGCACAGTGTCCTGCACGAGAAACGTGTATATACATCTCAATGGAACGACTATCACACTTAGGGGAGGAGGAATAGTTCTTATTGATGGCATTAGAATGGCGAACTTCCCCAGTGTTGCAGAAAGTAAGTGTATCAAACAATTACGAGCCTGAGTTGTCTATGAGCCAATATAGTCAACGGATTTCCAATAGAAAAATTCTGAGTTTATATTAAAATAGGATAATTTTAGAAGATGGGAAAGCAGTATAATTTCTTCAAAGAGATGTTGTTCAATGAAATAAAACAAATTGCCGAGATTGCGCAACTCTAATGAGAACGTCTATTTCACAAAATGAACTAGAAACCGATCTTTCCTTGTTTCTGCAGAGTTATTAACACTTGCGATGTTTGATAGAACCTGAAACTGTTTTGATATTTCGTTCCCTGACCTAAACTCCCTAAACTCCACGGAAATACTGAAAATATTTTGTACTTCCGAATTTAAGTTTTCAAAACTATTTTTAATCCTCACAGATTACATCATCAGGCAGCTGTCGTCATCGATGACGTCAGTACATAGTTCTGTTGGCATAAATGTCAAGTGGGATGGCATCTCGCGTGCTTACGTCACGGTACAGCCTCGCTTCCGTGGCATGACTTGCGGCCTGTGCGGAACTTTTAACAGCAATCAAAATGACGATTTGACCACCAAAGAGAACGTCGTAGAGAAGAGTATTACAGCCTTTGGAAATTCATGGAAGGTGAACTCAGTTTGTAATGACACACAGCCATCGAAGCATCCCTGCGAGGTGCAGATCCAAAGAAAGGCCACCGCAGAAAGGCTGTGTAACAGGCTACTTCATGCCCCTTTCACCAAGTGTCACCACTCGGTGGACCCTTCTGACGGGTATATCGCCAGTTGTATGTATGACGTATGTGGGTGTCAGCAAGGGACGCAGTGTCTGTGTAGTGCTATTGCTGCTTATGTACATGACTGCGCCAGACAGGGGGTTGTTATCGAATGGATGAATTCGAACATTATGCCGGAATGCAGTAAGTATCTATACACATGCCTCTCTTGGCATACACTTCATGGTAGTTCACATATAGTCACCCAGCAGGTATATGCTTCATGCAGTGCTAGGGACAGATGATCAGTGCTACGTGAAGACAAACAGTGCTAGGAACAGAAACATGGACACTTGATTATAGGTTACATGAAGTATGTACCTGGGTGACTACATGTGAACTACCATGAGGTATATGCCCCTCCCTTATTCAAAGATGTAGTGACAGGTAACACAAAGGGTCGCTTAGACAGCAATTAGCAAAAGCATTTCCCTAAAAAGTACAAATACATTTTCTTTTTTCTCTTTCTAAGAGCTACGTTACAGATTACTAACAAGACGGCGCATTTATTTTTTAACAAAACATGTTTCTTTCGTTCGGTCATCGGTCATTTTTACTTCGTAGGCTTGAATCAAATGCGTGCACTTGTTTCTGGAACTCGCAACCAGCCTGCAATATTATCAGTCTTTTCACCAGCTGGACAAAATGTAGGATCGCAGCTTTTGGGAACAAAAAGTGTTATAATCCATGAGGTATCCACTAAGTTTCTCTGTTTATTTTCAGGTGCGGTTTGTTCTATTCAGGGACAGGTTTACCAAGTCTGTGGTTCCTCCTGCCAGCGGACGTGCCGCGAAATCTCCATGGACCTTCCTTGTCAAGAGGAATGTGCCGAGGGCTGTAACTGTCCAAAGGGCAGGGTCCTTAGAGAGGATAAGCAATGTGTACCCCACTCACAGTGCCCCTGTTATCATGATGGACGTGCTTATGATCCTGGGACTGTAATTAGACCAACTAGCTGCAATGAATGGTAAGGATTAATCTGAACTGATTTATCGCTTCACGTAAGGGTGTAAGAAATCCAAAAACGATTATCTTAACGCACGATTTTTGGTGTAGGGTGTCTGCAATCTACAAATCGATTTTCTGAAATTCAAAGCTGCCAGAGTCTGGGATCTTAAACGCAAACCCTTATAAAAAAGATCAAAGTTCCAAAGATCCACAGGCAGATGGCTAGAAATGTGGAATGTAGAACTAAAGGTTGCAGAATACGCTTCCCCTACCTGAAGGGAAAATCACAAAGCTTTTGCTTTTATTTGTTTCCAAACCTTCTCAACGGATAGGGTGTTAAAATTTCAGTTATAAGTTAAATGGTTAGCGATTTCTCAGGTGCATAAAGAAATTCCTGTTAAGAATATATTAATGTAAACGTCAGTCTAAAATCTGCCGTCTTTTTTGTGCCCAGTTTGTGCAAGAATGGGCGGTTTCTCTGCACCAACAGAACATGTAAAGGTAAGATTCCAGTAGAACATGTAAAGGTCAGGTTTGTACGATCTGTTATAAATTGGTGTTAGTACAAGCTGCTCATGTATGCGTAAGACAATACTTCAGTAAAACGACACTCATTAGAAGTAATCTGCTATCGCAAAAACAGCATAGTAACAACGATTCCAAAAACATGTTTCGACATTCTTACGCCATCTCTTCACATGTAATGATCGTTGCACGTCAGGTGTTTGATTTTCAGTCCTTTTTAAATCTGCTATCACTGTTAAGAAGGTCGAGTGTATGTTTCGTTCTAACAAATGGCATTTTCATTTTATTTAAAGGAGAAGAGTGAATTTCAGTAGAATAATTCCACACATTAGTGTAAAGTTATCATTTTTATGTCACGTACTATTCTTTTGCCCTACGGCATCAATAAATTGAGTTTGTCAAAAAGTAGAAACATTTATATCATCCGTGTACCTTTCCGCAGTTTGTCCTCTAGGTCAAAAGTGGGTAAGCTGTGGCGCGCAATGCGCCAAGACCTGTGGCAATTTCCACCTGCCATGCCTGGAAATAAAGTGTCGGGAAGGTTGCGTCTGTCCCCAGGGTACGGTACTACTTGGTCAGCAGTGCGTAAACTCGTCCCAGTGCCTTTGCCATCACGGCGGTCACAGTTACAGGCCAGGACAACAGATTAAAGTGGACTGTAATACTTGGTATGTTTACAAAGGTAACACAAACTTACAACAAGTAAGTTGAGAACAATTGGTAGCGACAACTCACCACCTTTAGCTATTTGTGCGTACATAGTTTTAATTTTAAACAAAGAAAATAATTAAAAGAGAAAATAAAGAAAAACGATTTCTTTCCATTTATCTCTCGATATTATGAAGATACAGGGGCGGACACAACATTTTTCTCAGGAGGGGTGCGTGCACCAGTAAGGAATGACGTAACTGACGGGTGACGTAAGCAGAATACACGTTATATTAGAAAGCCGCAGGTCGTCCCAGAGAGGAGTGCGCATCCCTGCACCCTCCCCCTAGATCCGCCCCTGACATTATGATCCGTTCTGGCAGGGAGAGAAAATGAAGCAATGACAAGAAAGATAAATTATTTGTTTTTGTAATTAATTTTCCTGGTTATAAGTAAGTAGTCTATCAAGGGAGACGTTTGTTGGTGTCAGGCGGAGGCGTAAAGAGTTAAAGCAATTTTAAATTCTCCCAACTCGTACTATAAGAAATGTCGAGAAATGATCCTATAGCTTAGAGTTGCTTGAGTGTACAATAATCTTTCCTTATCCTTCTAGTTCTTGCAAGGGAACGCAATGGTCGTGTACAAACCACGTCTGCCCCGGGACTTGTTCTGTTTATGGCGAACTAAATTACATCACCTTTGATGGCAGGAGGTTCACTTTCAGCGGGGCCTGTGAGTACCTTCTCGCACAGGACTCCTGTAATGGCTCCTCAAATGGTACCTTCCAAATACAGGCCCAGAACGTGCCTTGTGGAAGCAGTGGCCTGGCGTGCACAAAGAAAGTGACCATTACCATCAATAACACATTGATCGTATTAGAGCGAGAGAAAACTCCCGTGGTGTCGCCGCTGCCAGGTGCTGCAGGCTCAAACACGACAGCGATGTTTCAAATCAGGGAGCGTCATTTCTTTACTGTCTTAGAGACTGACCTGGGCTTAACAGTCACGTGGGATAAAGGAACACGGCTGTATATCACTTTGGAACCAAAGTTCAAAGGTCAGTGGCAGAGACAAAGCTCGTTATTGAGGTTTTGGACAGGGTGGTAGAAACTGAATTATTCGGCTTTCTGTTAAAACTGAGTGCGGCAGTTAACATTTTGATCAATTTCACTACAACCTCCATCCAGTTTACATCTTAATATGTTCTATTGACCACAACTCAGTTTCCAGGATACCTTTGGTTTAGATTTACGGTCGGGTTAGAAAGCTTCTCTATCCGTTATGAGCAGTTTTTGGCAAATAAGCCAGTTTTTTGGGGGGAAATGAAGGTCAGATCTCGTTATCCGTGTGGCAAACTCGCATGTAGTTTTTAAGCCAATAAACGAGAAATAATACCCACATTGTATTTTTATCAGGGCAAACTTGCGGTCTGTGCGGAAACTTTAATAACGACAGAAACGACGACTTCATGACTCCACAAATGTTAACAGAGACCTTAGCGAATGACTTCGGCGACAGCTGGAAAGTTGAACCAATGTGCCCGGATGCAGTAATTCCCACAAATCCTTGCACGACAAACAAGCACCGCGCACCGTGGGCTCACAAGATGTGCAGTGTCATTCGAAGAGATGTGTTTAAACCCTGCCACGAAGTTGTAAGTGCTTATACATTTAATGAACAAAATCGACAAAAGAAGCTAAGTCGACACATCTAGTGTGTGTTAGAATCATCACAAGAGCTGCTAAACTGTTGACCCTGATACTGAAAAACCGACGTGGCATCTTTTCATGAGCTCGAGTTAATTCTAATTCACCCTCAGGTAACAAGGATAGGAATCTCTAAGATTTTTCTGACTTGCGAGTGATTCTTTCCCGAACGCTGTCTAGCAGTTAACCCACAAGGGCGAGTTTCAGTTAAGTGTCGTAAACTAAAACCAAAGTAATCACTGTGGCCAATCACAAAGAACGCAGACAATCCAATGAACCAATTAAAACCCGAAGTGATTACACGTAGCCGACCTAAAGCGCGGGAAAATATCGGCGCGCGAGTAGCGATTGGCTTTACTCCTGCTTAATGGTTAAAAAAAGTGGCGCGAGATTTTTAAACCAATCAATAAGCGAAGTAATGCAATAATAAAGCAACCGTAGTATTACTTTCAGCACTGAAGTGAAAACCGCTCTACGTTGCCATGTACAAAGGTTTTTGTTTTGTCTTTGACATTTTTTGACAACTTCTGTTGTCAATCCGCCAATCAAATTATAGCAACTTGGCTTTCGCTCGCAGGTTGAGACTTGTAAAATTTCCATGAGAGTGAATGGTCAATTGGCAGTTTCACACCTCCACGCCGTTCACAGTTCCCATATTTTCCTTGGCCGGTTCAACTGGAAGTCAGCAAAAATTCTCGAATCTCTTTACGGTGACCAATTCACATTATCAACCAAGTTGATAAAACCAAATTATATTGTTATACTTCCCACCGACGACGCAGCGCCACAGTTTCTTTAGAAACTTACCCCCTCTAAAGATTCAAAGAGTTGTAAATAGAAATCTTTCTCGTGTGGCAACGATTCGTTCCTCAGCGGGCGATGTAGCAGCTATCGCAAGGTCTCACATGAACGGCTCGAGACCCTTCGTGAAAACAATAAAACAAAAACCACGAACAATGCCCCTAGACCCTAAAACAATTGCAACTGCTACCACTAGAACTGCTACACTACCGTCCTAAGCATTTTAATTTTATGTATCGCGGTCATCAGGTTGACCCAGATCCCTGGTACGATGCTTGCTACCGCGATGCTTGCGCGTGTGACAGCGGTGGTGATTGCGAGTGTCTGTGTACAGCAATTGCTTCGTATGGTCAGGAGTGCTGTAAGCATGGAGTACCAATCAAGTGGAGAACACAGGAACTTTGTCGTGAGTAAAGTAGCATTAATTTATTAATATTAAACGTATGTTCTGGTCATATGCTGATCGGGATAAAGAATGTCAAGAAAATAAATCTTCTCACACCGATTTTCAAGGCTTTACGGTCCTACTATTTCTGGTAACTGAGACATGAATAATGATGGTACAGATGCATTTTTGTAGCTAGGATTTTCTGGCAAGAGAAGAATAGATTTAAAATAAAAATTGGGGTTTTATAATGTGTAATAGTAAAAAAGTGCAGAAACATTTTCTGCCAGAGCATTATTCTGAACTCCCTAGAGGGTTTTTCCCTCTCGGCTATTAAGAGAAAGAAAGAAGTACACCTCAGTTGGTGGCGACCCCTATCCATCTGAAAATCACTTTCTAGCGGCAAACTGTTAACAAAGCCCATTACGCTATCCACTGGAAAGTGATTTATCCGCTGGATAGCATTATCCATCCTTTTTGGAATCGTGGGGACTGGGCTCCTGGCAATTCTTTCTTTTCATTTCCAAATATAGCAATTCAGTGTCCGCGTGAGGAAGGTAATTGCTTTGAGTACACCGCCTGCGAAACAGCCTGCCCCAAAACTTGTGGTAACCTGTGTGACGTCACTCCAGCTAGTTGCCCTATGCGATTTGAGGGATGTTCCTGCCCAAACGGCACAGTGCTGCATGATGGGAAATGCATTGTTCCTGGAAACTGCCCCTGTCACGTGGCAGGAGTCGACTACAAGCCGGGATCAATTATTGTAAAGAACTGTCAAAGATGGTGAGCGCCACAGCTAAAGAAGTCTTGTTGGGTCGGGTTTTGTAAAGGTCATGTTATTTTTCCATGCATTCAAACCCGAAAGTTTTCGACTTAGCATTAATTAAAGTTGGATAAAGGCACTTAACCAATCAAATCACGAAGAAAGGTTTTCAGTATTTACAGTCGAGGAGCTCCAGCGGCAGAGACATCTAAGAATGTAGCTCCAAATGACGATTTACCACTGGTTCAACCACCACCACCACCGCCTATGGATGACATCATCAATTAGTCATAATTAGATATGTCGGAGTTTTTTTAAAGGTGAATTGAAATGCAATGTTTAACGGCCAAGCAGCGCGGGGATTAAGAACCGGAAAATAGAAAACTAACTTTAAAACATTTTTTATTGAAAAACAGTAATTAACCCGAGGATGTTTCCTAATTGGGCACCTCGAGAGGCAAAAGGACTTCTTTGTTCTCAGCGGGACTCAATTCAAAGCCCATATATCGTTTGTGTGTGACTTCCAATGAGAGTTTTGTCATATTGAAAAGGAGTTTGTAAGGCCTTCTTTAAAGCGGCTATTACGGGCTTGTCGAACAATACCCAGGTACGTTTCAGAGGGTCTGGATGAAATCTCAGTGATCAGTTGAATTTTTGGTAATTTTTCAGCTATCAGTAAAGTTTGTAGATCTCTGATCTCAGTTATTAGTTAAAATTTGTACTACTTCTGAGCTCTCATCGTTAAAAATCCATAAAGAAACAGCATTACATGACAATACAAGTAGAGGCTTATAGACCGTTTTAATTAGTAGACTTGATGAACAGCATTGGAGGAGAGTTTCGTACCACTAATTATACCTAAACAACACATTTTATGTTTAATTCTTTTTCAGTAAGTGTGAGTCAGGGTGCCTATCATGCACCGGTCCCACATGCCCAACTTCAGGTAAGCCACCTTTTAGGAAATTTCGAAAACGTTATAGACACTCTCTTACTTATCCACGTACTCTTTTTTCTTTTAGGTACAATCTCGACCTTCACGCCTGAAACAGTTGCAGTAACGCCCCAAACACAAGAAGCAAGCGTGGGAACTGCAATTTCACCACCAACAACGACACAGACCACAACCAAATTACCAGAATTAACAACAACGACTTCAAAGTCACCAGTAACAACAACAACAACAACAACAACGTCTAAATCACCAGAAACTACTGTAAAATCAGAAGAAACAGCAACTTCTAGATCCACAGGAACGACTCCAGCTTTCAAACCGCCAACAATGACAACATCTTTTACGTCACCAGAAACAACGACAACAACAGCAACAACTCGTAAATCACCTGGCACATCATTGACTTCAAAATCACCCGAAAGAACAACATTTCCTAAATTATCGAAAACAACCAGTAAAATAACAACTTCCAAATCACCACAAACGGCAGCAATTTCCAAACCACTAGGAACAACAACCACCTCAAAATCACCCAAGTCAACAACAGGAACATCGAAATCACCAAGAACAACAGCTTCTCAATCACTAGAAACAACGACAGCTTCCACCCCACCAGAGAAAACAACAATAAAATCTTCTAAATTACCTGGCACAGCCACAACTTCCACCCTACCAGGAGCAACAACCACTCAAATATCACCAGAGACAACGACGGGAACTACCAAATCACCACCACCAACAACAACAACAAAAACAACAGCAACTAGTATATCATCAGGAATAACGACAACAAATTCCAAATCGGTCGGAACAACAACAGAAACTTCTAAATCTTCAGAAAGAGGGACGACTTCCAAGCCATCGGGAATAACAATGACAACAACAACAACAACAACAACACAAACAACGTCTAAGCCACCAGGGACATCAACAGCAGCTTCCAAAACATCAAACACATCGCCAATAACAACAGCAGCAACAAAAACTCCTGAATCACCACAAACAACGGTACCTTTCAGACCACCAGGATCAACAAAAGCGTCTAATCCACCAGTAACAAGTTTAACAACTAAGTCACCGGAAACAGCAACAGCTTCCCAGCCTCCAAAATTAACAACAACAACGGCTTCAAAACCAGAACAAGGAAAAACAACAACAGCAACCTCCAAACAGCCAGTAACAACTTCAACAACTAAATCACCGGAAACAGCAACAGCTTCCCAGCCACCAAAAACAGCCACAACAGCTTTCAAATCAGAACAAACAACAACAAAAACAGCAACCTCCAAACCACCAGTAACAACTTCAACAACTAAATTACCGGAAACAGCAACAGCTTCCCAGCCTTCAAAAACAACAACAACAGCTTCAAAACCAGAACAAGGAAAAACAACAACAGCAACCTCCAAACCACCAGTTACAACTTCGACAACTAAATCACTGGAAACAGCAACAGCTTCCCAGGCTCCAAAAACAGCCACAACAGCTTTCAAATCAGAACAAACAACAAAAACAGCAACCTCCAAACCGCCAGTGACAACTTCAACAACCAAATCAACGGAAACAGCAACAGCTTCCCAGCCGCCAAAAACAACAGCAACAGCTTTCAAATCAGAACAAGCAACAACAACAACAACAGCAACCTCCAAACCGCCAGTAACAGCTTCAACAACTAAATCACCGGAAACAGCAACAGCTTCCCAGCCGCCAAAAACAACAACAACAGCTTCAAAACCCGAACAAGTAAAAACAACAACAACAGCCACCTCCAAACCACCAGTAACAACTTCAACAACGTCAGCTTCCAAGCCGCCAAAAACAACAACAACAGCTTTCAAATCAGAACAAACAACAACAAAAACAACAACCTCCAAACCACCAGTAACAACGTCAATAAGTAAATCACCGGAAACAGCATCAGCTTCCAAGCCGCCAAAAACAGCAACAACTTTCAAATCAGAACAAACAACAACAAAAGCAGCAACCTCCAAACCGCCAGTAATACAAACAACTTCCAAATCACTAAGTACAACAGGAAAAACACCCAGGCCACTAGTCACAACAGCATCCACAGAATCACCAACAACAGCGTCAGAATCAGCAGAGTTAACAACGATAGCAACAACTACCAAGCAACCAGGTACAACAGCGACGATTAGTAAATCAACAGGAGCAAAGATAACTTCCAAACCACCACCAGCAACAGCAACAAAGCCAACCACTAAATCGGTAAAATTAACGACAACAACTACTACGTCACCAGGAACAACAACAACACTTATTCCTACAACGACGTTGTGTCCTCAACACGGAGTGTACACACCGTGTAAATCAAGTTGTGATGAGACTTGTCACTACATGAACAACACGTGCACGCTTCCACCTGCAGGAAGTTGTATTCCCGGATGTAAGTGCCCGGATGGAACAGTTTTTAATGGTACTCGATGTGTTAGACCAGCTGACTGCATTTGCTTTTCTAATGGAAAGTATTATGATCCGGGATCAACTTGGAACAACACCTGTGAGAAATGTTGGTGTTGGAATAACAGTGTTATTTGCCGGGCTATACGCTGTCCTTCTCTTGTGCACTGTCCAGCAGACAATTTCATAGCTTTGACACCACCTGGCGAATGCTGTCAGATCTGCGTGAAAAAGAATGTTACCGCATGTCTGCCACCTCAGTATAAATGCAAGGACGGCAGGTGCATAACGAAGCATTGGTTATGTGACGGCCAGGAAGACTGTAAAGACGGTGAAGATGAGAAAAACTGCACATTTAATGTATCACCGTGCTTTAAGCCTTTGGGTAAGTGAAAGTGGAAGTCAGGAGTTAGGTAGACGTAGTTTTACGAAAAACTGTAATATTGTTCAACTCATGTGCCAGGCTTTAGTTCGACGAGACTCGTTGCTTGCTGCTTGTTCAACTCAAAATGCTTAGATCACTTCAATCTTTATTATTCAAACTTTGCAGCTGTACGTGCAATGCAACGACTCGGAGTAACTTTAGACTAACGTGGCCCTCGACTCTGAAGTAGCTTTGTATCGAACAATTATCCAAGTGTCTCAGTGTACTTTATAAGTACAGTAATAAATATTGTTGGTTGGACAACTGCCAACGCTTTAAAAGCGTTTGCTGGAAAAGAAAATGCGACTTTTCGTTTTGTATCTTCAGGCTTGTCGGACCGATCAACACCAGATAACTTCTTCACAGCTTCGTCGTCAGTGGACGTTTATTATCGACCAGGAGAGGGAAGGCTAAACAATTCACACGTAGTAGGACGGGGTAGTGGCGCTTGGTGCTCTGAGCCTCAAGACAAGGCACCATATTTGCAAGTCTATCTCGGATCTCTACGTAAAGTAACCGCAGTATCTACACAGGGACATCCGGTTCTTCACAAATGGGTGACCCTGTTTCGGTTGTCCTACAGCTTGAATGGAGTTACCTGGTCTAAGACTAACGAGGTGCACCTTTGTTTCCTTTTCATGCATTTGACGCGAATTATAGTTTGCCTATTAACGTAATTGTGAATAATGCTTATAATTACAGCAACTTCCATTGACAGCTGGGAAGAGTTCTTTAATCGGCCAATGAAAAAAGACAGCCTATTTCTCCCATTAGGCTTAGGTGACCTATATATGTTGGGAATGCGGGCGAATGCTCTTTTGCACGGAAGCTGAATAAAATTCGGTCTTCGAAAAACAGAAAAAAAGTAAGAGTGTTTAATTATGTTTACTAGCAAACACTTTCTGACGTAATTGTAAGAGCTTGCAAGTTCCTCCAAAGGGTAAAAATGAAATTTAAGGTACACACTGAAGAAAACCACCGACAAGGAATAGATGTATTCATTTCTTTAATTCTAATTTTCTGCAGACGTTTCATGCCAATACGAACCACTCCACCATTGCTACTAACAAGTTGCCACAACCATTCATCGCGCAGTATATCCGGGTACACGCGGAACAGTGGCATATAGGTGTGTGCCTGCGGCTGGAGTTTTACGGCTGTACAGTAGGAGTTTCTGTCCCCACACTCCCGACGACACCGACTGTGTGTGTAGATTTCAGGTTGGTGACGGCTGAAAGTTTCTTTCGACTGATAATTATCCACCAAGGTCAAGCGAGGCAGATAAATAAACAATATATAGCCGCCATATGCACCTGTCCGTGGAAGCGAACGTGAAGCGAACTATTCGTTCGGGGAAAAGTGTGATCTTCAAGGAAAAGATAGTCATTGACCATGCTAAAGTTGGCTAGCTTCAGATTGCTTTAGGCCAATAAGTCAGATTTGCACTCTAAAAGAAGCAAACTATGAAAGAAATTGCACTTCTCTTTAATGGCAGAATGATTGGCGCCATAAGGACTTGTGCTAATTGCTTATCGAGGGAACATATTAGCCCCGTTATTATATTTCTTTTTCTCTCGCAGCTGTGATAATGGCAGGTGCATTAGTCAAAGCCTGCTGTGTGATGGAGATGACGATTGTGGTGATGATTCAGACGAGATGTTGTGTAATGGAACTTGTAAGGGATTCCGTTGTAACAACAACAGCAAGTGCATTTCTTTCAAGTACGTATTTAACCGCAGCCTGGTCTATTATCTTTACAGGCATCTGACACTGACATTTAAAATTTCAATTTTAGGCCGTGGCAGTTTGCATAACAAATATTGAAAGATTGTGTTCTATGCAGAAACGTTAGTGAATGGGAGGCCTTGCCATTCAACAAATTTCTGTACATCTCCCTTCATTTCGTCGAAAATCCCAGACAGAAACTCTCACCCTTAGGGAGGGAAGACGTTTGTCACTTCAGACTTGCACCATGTACTCCTAGGTTCATTGCGCATTCAACCTTAGATCAAAGGGAATCGAGATAGATTATATGTGAAGGCAAAATGTTTTCCGTAAGCGCTATTTGTCTGTATATGATTGTCATCACGAAGCTAACAAATCCATTCTACTAATTGAATGATTCTAGAAAGCTAGCGTCCGATAAATATTACGCTGTTGTTATTGGTAATTTACTGGTCTTACCATCACTTAAAAAGAAATACTTTACAAGAAAGAGGAAGCCAGATTTGGCCCGAGTTCAACGATGTTTCACCTGCCTGGGTTACGCCTGAAAGAGGGACTTCTTATCAATTTCTTTATTGACTTTTTTACATCCTTATTGAAAATGATTGAAACGTACTTAATTTCTCATTGAATTCGTAGATCGCTTTGCGATGACCACCAGGATTGTTTTGATGGCGAAGATGAAGATAATTGTCCAACTTCACCCAGCTTTACAGGACATACTGTCACAAATGCTGTTATGACCACTAAAACCTCCACGAACATGTCAACCACACATGAAACAATCAAGATGACCTCCACTGAGAGCCAGTCCACCACAAAAGTTTACACAACCAAACCGACGACTACTCAAGGGAGAACGAAGATGACGTCATCTTCGCCTGCAGAGAGCACCACGATGATGTCACCCACATCGGAAACGCAAACACCGCCAAATAAGGTCACGACAAAATTGTCTTCATCAAAGACAACAGAGGCTCTCGGGGTAGTTACATCATCACCAACAAGTGGTACAACCGTTCCAACAAATATTTCGAAGGGTAAGCAATTCCATTTCATATTTGAAATGGCAAGCGCATGCAGTGGCCTAATGTTCAGTGTATTAGACTCTCGCCTTTGTGTTGAAGGTTTGAAAGTGGTCTGAGTCATTATATTCTCTGGTTGGGCAAGACTGTCACTTTTAAAGGGACTGATTCACGGCTCGGCGCATGTGCAAGCTATTACGTGACCCACTCTGTTTCATTGTATATGAACCAATAAGATGGCAGTACATAGCTCGTGCGTGCGTCCAGAATAAATCCAGTTACTGCTAGAGTTAAAATGGACTGGTTTACGGCTCAGTGCGTGTGCAAGCCTATTTGATTCCATAATTTAAGAAACAATCGTAAGAAATTATTGCGGGAAATCTGCCTTTGATAATTTCGCAGTCATTTGTGAAAACGTAGCATAGAGGTGCATGTTGCTTTTCATTAGAATTTATTTTGTTTGTTCCGACTCTGACCTTGTTCACTTTATCATCAACTACATGAATTGCATTTATCGCACAAAACTCGAGCTCAAATAAAGTTATTTCACTTATGGAGGAATGTACAGGCTACCATGTGTGCAACTCAAAAGAATGATGCACAAATCTCACGGAAAATGTCACCGGATTTAGATAAACACTTTCGAACTTAGTGATGAGAACTTTAAATTTCACCTAGGGATTCAACTGGTTACCGGCGAACTGTTTCAACAAGTTATTGAGGACATGCTTTCCGACGGCGATATTACTACTTCGTAGAAACTGAATCACGCACGCTCACTGATGATGAACAATGGATAGTATGTTGTCCTTTTACATCAGTAAAGCACAATTCAGTATATTTAACAATTATCCTACAAAATCGTGCGGATTATCGCCTGATACCTAGCCGACGAGGCCGTTGGCCGAGTTGGCTAAAATCAGGCGAAATTCCGCAAGTTTGAGCAGGATAATTGTTTCACTATTCAACAAATTGCCAACGAAGCGCTTTTTACAGCTAGAAAAGTTGCCGTTGTGCGGCGCTTTAAGAGACTTAAGCAGCATTATCGTTACTTACTTAGGGTATCACAGGGTATCTGTCAAGTACAGATGACGGATGACAATTGCTTCGGGATCATATCTAGGCAACGTGACAATTTGTTGAATAAATATGTGAAAGTTGTTTCGCCTTTAGTTTTCATTCATTTTTTCGGACTTTATGTTTCAGCGTGTCGTGATGAATGCACTTGTTTTTTGAATTGTGCTGGAAACATCATCTGCCCATTCAATGGACTATGTTCAAACTGCACCTGTAGCAATGGGACACTGATGCACACAAGTCGGTGTGTTGTCCCCATGCCCCCGCCATGTGTGCAGCGGTGTAACCACAAAGGACAAACGATTCAGGTAAAAGCTGCGGTAGCCTCACAGCTCTTATAACCTCTAAATTTCAGTGGTAGGGATAGTGTTGCAACCTTATTGTTTGGGCTAGGGTCCATTGTTTGTGTTATTTGTTCGTTTGTCTCACCTGAAGGGTCGTCCCCAAACAGGTGAGAGCTTGTAAGAGCTGCGAGGTGACCCAAAAGCTGAACGAAATTTAGTAATTAAGAATTAATGGAGAAGTACAATATAGGATGCTTAATAACTCTCAAAATTCGTTGGTTTTACTTTGTTTCTTTTAATTTCGTTAAATCGTGTTTCAAGAAATACGGCACTCAAAGCAATGCCTATACCAATTTCGATTGGAATATAAACCGTTTTTTGGCGTTGAATGCCCTGCACACGTCACTTGACTTCACGCCAATTGGCTCCTTGACGTCTGCATTTGCCCGTTTTGCAACGTCCCAAAATGCTTACACTAAAGAACTCGAGATATTCGTTGTAAAATTATAATTCTGTAATGGAAACAAAGGCCTAGCAAAGATTTAGGATACTGCTGGAGACTGCGATTATCTTTAGGTATGCTTTTCAATTGCTTGAGTTGCAATGTAACTAAAAAGATCACAATCTCTTTCGTCATTTTAGCCGTAGTTTGCACATGTCATATACAGTAATATGATGATCTCCAAATTGGAAAACGTAAATTAACTGCAACCAAACCCGTTCATTCCGTAAGTAAATCTCTCAAAAGTGTTTATTTACAAGTTTAGTCTATATTTGCAACAAGTAAGCATCATTTTTTTCTGACAGCAAAGATCTCCTTAATTAATGAACAACAATTACGAGAAGCTAGTCGACAGCTGGTTAAAAACCTCCGTTGTTATTCGTGATATTGCTTTAGGTTGGTACGACTATCCAGGACGGACCATGTACCACTTGCATGTGCCAGAGAAAGCCTAACACCCTCGACCAATCACAACTGCTATGTCAGCTTACGTGCTCTCAGGCGTCAACAAAATCTAAACAAGAGTCCACAGCAACAACAAAGATAACAAATCCAACGACAGTGACATCCACACAAGAGTCGACAACAGCATCAAAGAAAACAGGTCCAACAACAACGACATCCACACAAGAGTCAAAAACAACATCAAAGATAACAGGTCCAACAAAAAAGACATCCACACAAGAGTCAACAGCAGCAAAGACAACAGGTTCGATAACAACGACATCCCCAAAAGAGTGGATATCAACAAAGATAACGAGTCCAACAACAACGGCATCCACACAAGCGTCCACAAAAGGATTAAAGATAACAAGTCTAACAACAACGACATCCAAGCAAGAGGCTACAACAACATCACAGATAAAAGGTCCCATAACAACAACATCCTCACAAGCGTCCACATCAACATCGAAGACAACTAGTCCACTAACAACGACGTCCACAAAAGAGTCCACAACGGAGTCGAAGACAAGTCCAACAACAACGAAATCCAAACAGGTGTCCACAACAACATTAAAAACAACAGGTCCAACAGCCACAAGATCCTCACCAAAGTTCAGAAAAACATCAAAGGCGACAAGTTCAACAACAACGATATCTACAAAAGCGTTGACAACTGCATCAAAAATAGCACGTCCAACAACAAAGACATCTAAACAAGAGTCCAAAACATCAGTGAACACGTTCCCACCTGGTTTCAAAGAAACAACATCCTCAAACTCGGCTCAACTAAAACTGACATTAACTTCATCCACATCAAAGATAACTATTCCACTGACTTCGGCATCCACACAAGAGTCCACAACAACATCAAAGATAACGGGTCCAACAACAACCACATCCACACAAGAGTCCACAACAACTTTAAAGATAACGGGTCCAACAACAACGACATCCACAGAAGAGTCCACAACGACATCAAAGATAACAAGTCCAACGAAAACGACATCCACAAAAGAATCCAAAACAACATCAAAGATAACGGGTCAAACAACAACCACATCTACACAAGAGCCCACAACAACTTCAAAGATAACGGGTCCAACAACGACGACATCCACACAAGAGTTCACAACAACATCAAAGATGACAAGTCCAACGGCGGCGACATCCACTCAAGAGTCCACAAAAACATCAAAGACAAAAAGTCCAACAACAATAGCATCCACACAAGAGTCCACAACAACATTAAAGATAACAAGTCCAACGGCGGCGACATCCTCTAAAGAGTCAACAACAACACCAAAGATGACAGGTCCAACGACGGCGACATCCACTCAAGAGTCCACAAAAACATCAAAGACAAAAAGTCCAACAACAATACCATCCACACAAGAGTCCACAACAACATTAAAGATAACAAGTCCAACGGCGGCGACATCCTCTAAAGAGTCAACAACAACACCAAAGATAACAAGTCCAACAGCAGTGACATCCACACAAGAGCCGACAACGAAAACAAAGAGAACGAGTCCAACAACAACGACATCTACACAACAGTCTAGAACAACATCTAAGATAACAGGCCCAACAATAACGACATCTGCTGCAAAAGAGTTGACAACAACATCAAAGATAACAAATCCAGTAACAACAACAACAACAGCAGCAACCCAAGAATCGACAACGTCAAAAACAGAGCGCCCAACAATAGCGACATCCACACAAGAGAAGACATCAACATCAAAGATAAAAAGTCCGACAACAACGACATCCACACATGAATCCACAACAAAAACAAAAACATCAACCCAAGAGTCGACAACATCAAAGACAAAAAGTCCAACAACAAGAACGACATCCACAAAAGAGTCGACAACGTCATCAAAGATAACAAGTCCAACAGCAGCGACATTCACACAAGAGTCCACAACAACATTAAGGATAACAGGTCCAACAACGACAACATCCACACAAGAGACCACAACAGCATCAAAGACAAACATTCCAACAACAATAACGACATCCACAAAAGAGTCGACAACAGCATCAAAGATAACAAGTCCAACAACAGCAGAATCCACACAAGAGCCGACAACAACAACACCAAACCAAGAGTCGACGACTTCAAAGACAAAACATCCAACAATAACGACATCCACACAAGAGTCGACAACAACAACAAAAACACCAACCCAAGAGTCGACGACTCCAAAGACAAAACATCCAACAGCAGCGACAGCCACACAACAGTCGACAACAACAACAAAAACACCAACCCAAGAGTCGACGACTTCAAAGACAAAACATCCAACAGCAGCGACATCCACACAACAGTCGACAACAACATTAAGGATAACAGGTCGAACAGCAGCGACATCCACACAAGAGTCCACAACAACATTAGGGATAACAAGTCCAATAACGACAACATCCACACAAGAGTCCACATCAACATCAGGGACAAAAAGTCCAACAACTACGACTTCCACAAAAGAGACGAAAACATCAAAGATAACAAGTCTAAAAACAACGACATCTACACCAGAGTCCGCAACAACTTTAACATCAAAAACAGCAAGGCCAACATTCACGATATCCACTCAAAAGGTTACAGCTTCCACAGCAGGTTAGAAATGTTAATTTTTTGTTATAAAGCTGAGGAAAGTTGTACGCCTGTAATGATATTGTCCACCTCAATATAAATGAGAAATTTCGAACTCGGAACTTTTATTCTCCTATATCAGTAAACCGGCAGCCCTGTAGTACATCATATTCGGAGTGAATTTGAGAGCCACTGATCAACTTTTACCATACAAATGAAAAATCGTATTTTTGCCGTTATTACACAAAAAGTGATTTTCCTATTCCTTTTGGTTTTGCTTTGCATTTGCACGACTCGGTCTAATTGGTCTTTTGGCTCCGATATATAATTATTGAAAATTGAATCAAAGGATTTTTCTTCAAATCTGTAAGGTCCTTCTGGCTGTGTCTGGAGTAACTGTTCCTGCACCAAGACATGCGCAGACCTCGCCGAATATGAAATACCAAGCTGTTCAGAGGAAACCTGCAAACCCGGCTGGGCATGCCCACCCGGCTTGGTTTTACTCAAGAACAAATTGGTCTCGCCTGTGTTGGACTGTCCGTGTTATCATAATCAAACATTTTACAAGGTTAGAGTAAAGTTAACATCACAGACGGTTTGTAAAAGCACATTACTTGTGCAATATACTTCTTCTTATATATAAATTATGCATAAAACATTCAGAATTGAATTAGGATTTTCAAGTGTCATGCACTATTTTACAAAAGGTACAATATTTGACGTGTTGTTTTTGTCTTCGAGAACACGACTTCGCCTAACATCATGACACCAATCAAGGTTAGCGAATTAACGAAGCTAATAAAGTCAACTTTGTTGTCACTTTCCAGACCGGCCAACAGTTTGAAAATGGAACGTGCAGCTCGTGTATGTGTCTCGGTGATTCCGTTATTTGCACGCAGACCTGCAATATCAAGTCTTGTCCACCGGTAAGTAACGGGCTTTAAAATATAAGGACAATGCAACGAATGACTTGTTGACGAGATATACCGTACATCTCGTCAACCACTCATACATCTCGTCAACAACTCATGCATAGTATGGATGGGCTTTCAGTAGAACGTTAAACATTAGTTTATTAGTATAGGCTGGATTTGATTATAGTTCCATTCCCTCCCTCCCTCCCTCCCTCCCACCTTGAGAAGATGGGTATCGTGTTGTTTTCAATTATATACCATTTTAATATTTCAGGGTGAGGAGCTCCAAGACGATCATGGAAAATGTTGCTTCTGCCATAAAAAATCAAGTAAGTACAGTATGGATTTCGTCTTTACTGATTTGCACAACATGGAGTTATATATTTCGACTTGTTGGTTTCAATTTAGTTATAAATGTTTGAGTTCATTTCTAACAGCTCTGTAAAAGGATATATTTTGAATTGCTTCTTGGTTTGTTTTTGGTAATTTTACTTCATTTTATCTCCACTTCACCAGATATAACGGGCTTTTCGACAACTCCTGCAACAACTGAAAGAGTATCAGTCGGCCCGATGGCGAACTTGACGACCGTTAATACAAAGAACGTGCAGACAATACCTAAAACAACAGCCTACACTACACAGAAAACAACAACAGTCCCCGAGAAAAGCACAAGACTTATACAAATTACTTCCCAAGGCACGGCTACCACAAGGCCGAACTTGTCCACACAAGCATCAATCTCCTCGGCATTACCAACGACCGAAGTTCACGTCGAGCGATGCAAGGCTCACACAGAAAACAAAAGCATCATTGACGAGTTCGGCTGTTCTAACACTCAGCCAATTCGTCAAACTTCCTGCCAGGGTTCTTGCAACTCCAGAGCAATCGCAAACATTACTTCGCCATGGATCCACTTGGAGTGTTTCTGTTGTAAGCCCAAGAATCTAACGCGCACGAGCGTGTCAATGACCTGTCCGGAGGGTGATGTGAAAGTTCTCAATTACCTGGTTATAACCGAATGTAGCTGTGAATCCTGTGAAAGCCATGAATACGAGACAAAACTGAAAAATTCAGTGGGAACCATGTTTGGGAATATCACCAAGGAGGCAGATGAAGAAATTTTGCATTAACAATGCAACAGACGCGAAGCCAGTCTGAGGGTTGAAACAGCTTTGAGAAGAATATAGTTGGTTTTCAGTCAATTTTTAAGTATTCCGATGCGAAGTAGTTTAAATGAAATTTGAGATTACTGGCTCTCTGATAAATTTAGTGTGGTTAAAGCTGGCTGAACACGGAGGTTTACATGTACTTTCTATACGCTATGGATAAATCTAGTAGTGGTTAAAATCCCCTAACTAGCCCTTGTTTTATATGAATGATTAAGTATTTAGATTAAAAAGATGAAAATGATCGATGAAGCATCTATCTTGATTTTCTAATTGCCTACTGCATACAAATTTCACAGAGCAACTTTTGTCCTGTTATTTGTATTTCAGGCGTTTGTTTGGATGAAAAAGGACCAAAAGTATAACAAAATAGAACAATTTTTCTACATCCAAACGAACCTGTCTCATTAAGAATACCAGGAATAGCGAGTTCCCTCAAAACTTGGCTCTGTCCTGATTTGTTTGATTGTTAAAGCCTCGTAACCACCCTCCCTCTCCCTGGCATGTTGAATGGCATGTTTACACATCGAACGCTTTTCCTAATTACCCATTTTCAAAACCAGGAGAGGATTGGGTACAGATGCCTAACATCGATTGGTTTAGATTAACAAAATCCCATCACACGAACAGGCATTCGGCCAGATTGTGAAATTTGAGCGTAAAAGGAAGCTAATGATAGGTCTTTAAAAATCCCTGAGACAAGATAGTTTAGTATGGAATGAGGGACGCATGTCCCTCAAATTCATACAAAGCTCTCTTAAATATAAGATTTTTAAAAGTGTGCTATGTTTTTGTATTTAACCTAATAACACTCAACTTTACCAAACCTACTGATGTTGGGATGCTCTTTCCGGTAACGGGCTTAATTTTTCGATTCAACTGGTTTTAGGCATTCGTTCCCAGTCCCCTGCTCGTTTAGAAAATGACCAATTACCTATTCCAACTCGTTCTGAGGCCACTTTGATTGTTTTTTTCAGTCGCGAAAGCTACTAGTGAAACAACGCGAGGGTAACAATTATCAGAAAGATGTTTAAACTCCTGAATAGAATAATGATTTGGTTATTTTGGACAAATCGTTGTCGTTTTTAGTTGCCTCAATTTCAGAGAGCTTTTCAAAGCCATTTTGAAAAGTGATTTGTTTCGAATGGTAAGCATCGCAGAATTTGTTAGTGTAAATGCATGTACGATTAAATTTCGATTAATAAAAAAATTAAGAAACGCTGCAGGAGATTGGCTGAGCATTTCCTTAAAGTTGTAGTACACGATGACAACATGGTAGCTTAAACTAAGAGGAATACAACGCAAAATTGTAGAATAAAGAGAAATTTTCAATAAGTGAAAGCAACGAGTGGTTTAAGGACAATTCAGAAAGTAATCGCCTTGTCGATGAATTTCAAAATTAGGTACGGTTGAAAGCAGCCGCTTTGAAATCATTAACACTGTATGTCTGTTCGCTGCATTATATGTAGACGAGTTCAACTAAGTGGATCTTTTTTGTAGCTATAAAATAGACAGGGTTTAAAAACAATGCTCCCATCAGTTGTTAAATATGCCGCACTGAAGAGAAATGAAACTGCAGGACAAAGGAGCATATCTTACGAAAATATCAGCCTTTCCAACAGAAAAACGAAAACAATTCTGATTTGTTCCGGCCGGTGGAAGAACTCTACGATTTGTCAGGAACTTTTTAAAACTATTAATTTTCAACCGAAGCATTTTCATTGGATGGTAAAAAATCCTAAAGGTCGATTTCGCTTTCCTATTAGCTGTCTTAGCGAAGTTGTACGTTTGTCTGTGTCACGTGGTCAACTTGATGGGGAAAACTGTGAAGGAAGCGTTTCTACACTTTCAGCCTCGGTAAAATAATGCTCTCACAACGGTACAGCTCAGTTGTTAGAGCATCGCACCGGTATCGCGGGGTCACGGGTTCCAATCAAGTTGAAGTCCTCAATTTTTTCAGGCTTCTTTATTTTGACTGATGCATAAGTGTAAAAGAACTCCGCGACTACTTCGAGTATTCGAGTATGAATTAAACGTGATGTGCCAAAATCATGGGCCGGGTTAAATTCGATGATGCCTCTTATTGAAACCGACAGACTGTATTGAGTTCAGTATATTGATTCATTATTTGTCTTAAACTTGAGTTGTGTGTGTTTCCCTTAGATGATCTTAGATTTCAGAATGGCAGAATTTTAAAATTCTGAATAAATTGAGAATTTGGAATTTCCAGGTGCTTCATGTATCCATGGCAGCAAATTGGTTTGGGTGTTCATGTGTACTCTTTCTGTACATTAGGCTTTCTTTCCCTCTTAAATGTTCCATGCTTCCGTTTTCCCACTAGAATCGCCTGCATACATGAATAATTCGGACTGGGAAAACTCCTATAGCGAAAACACACTAAGTAAAAGAAAGGATTGGATTAGAGGTAAGTGAAAAGAACGCTTTAAAACTGTTTCAGTCTTCAAAAGTATTTATAGTTCGATCATAGCACATGTTAAATTTGACCAAAAAATGTTTTTTTTTAGTATTTATCCACTTTGTCTGACTCTCCAAAAAATTTGAAGGGTTTGAAAGCGAATATATATGGAGGGGCTCTAATGAACGTATTTCAGGTGAACGTGCAGGAACGCAGGAACGCTCGGGTACCGTGGAAAATAAAAACGCCAGTGTCATAACTAGCTTTTAATTATGGCACTCTCTTGTGCACGAATTCACCGCGAAATCAATTGGCCCACTGCATTTGGAGCTGTAGATAGGAACACTGATAAAGATTATTCACTCAGAGCAGATGGAGATCCAGAGTCGTCGTCCTTAAAGGGTCTTGTGGAAGCTAAGCTCCGGGTGCTTTATCCGGTATCCATGGCTGCAAATTAAAAGGCAAATTTAGCGATAAATAAAAGCCACAGGATGAGAAACTTTCACTTCATAACGAGATGTACGGCCTAGAGGACGTCATTGGCGGCGAGGAATTCGAGATCAGCGTCCAAGCGCGGATCACACTTATCAAACCTAGCCGTTCGTAACCAGCTATAAATGGTAAAATTGACTTAAGATATGGCCTTAAAAGGCAACGACAGATGATGATGCGGATTGAGATAAGATGTTCATTTTTAAACCTGAATTGAAGATGCTTGACCTGGCTGGCGAGGAAATTTTCTCAGAAAACATGTTTCTCATTGGAGTTTGTTTGTGCTCAAAACCAGTTTATTTTCAGGCCACATGAATCTCGCTATATAACCGTTAGTTTTGATACAAGCATGCTTATTGCATTCATGTTCAGTTAAAGACGAATTGCAAATTGTCTGTGCTGACTGTGCACATGAATAATTTGGACTGCCAAGAAGGCTCCAACAGGGAAGATAGAGTAAACGATTGGATTGAGGTAAGTGAAGACAATGTCTCACTTGCATGAAGCAATTTTGGTTCATTTTCCACACATCAAAAAGTTGGGAGTAGTACACACTTTTCGAACTAATGACAAAATGTTGAATTTATACATTTCGATTTTTATGCCACAGTTATAAACACGACGGCTGCATGGATAATTATAGCAAATACACTTTATTCTAATTAACCATCACCAAAGGAAACATAACAAATCCATTGAGTAATCAGATAGACGAAACTAATCCGAAATGAAACTACTACTTCATCTTATGTTTTTCATAAATTTCAAGTTTTCATCTGATCAATGTGTGAATGACGCATTTCTGTTTTTTTAATAACAGTATATTAGGCAAATACGTCTGATGGCTTTGAGGTAAAACAAACATGCGCTTAAAGAAGCTTCCCTTTCAAAATTCACAATACATTAAAATATTGTACAAACCCCGGGGGAGTACTCCCTTATATGAGTTCTCTTGATGGGCTATACGGGGACGTGCCGCTGGATAGGGTATGGTTTTGCCCGTACGATTATGCCCTATACCCAAACATGGGTCGAGTACCCCCCCCCCCCCAAGTTTAAAATGATAACTTATTAGAAGGCGTTTTCGGGAGAACGTGAATATCATCTTTTGTTTTACATGTCTTTCCGTATCTAGAACTATGTGATTACATTTTGATAGTCGTGTATGCCAAGATGACGAAAACGTCGTGTACAAAATAGTCATTACAGTTAATTATGGCTGTTAAAACAAATATTAATGAAATAAGTTCAGGTAACTGGGGAGACGAAAATGTGGACGACCTATTGAGCAGCGAGTGCCAGAAATACGAACAAGGAGGCCGCCCGCGCGCGTAAATTCGGTGATTTTGTAGAATCTTTTAATGCTATATTCTAAACCAGCTAGAAGGTGGGTTTTCCAATGTCCTATAAGAAAATAATGCCCTTTTGAGGTCTAGAAAAGCAGCTGAATGCCCTCGCCTAACGGCTCGGGCATCCGCTAGCAGCTTTCCTAGACCTCAAGCGGGCATTATTTTCTTATAGAACATGGATACCCATCTTCTAGTAGGTAAATATGACGTTTTTTTCTAACTATATTCCAAACATTTGGTCAAACAAAAGGGTGGGCATTAAGATTTATCCCTGGCACACGTTTTACGTTCTGTTAGTCAACCACTCAAAACAAAATATAATATTAGCTCTGGCAAGCTCTTGTTTCAACCAAAAGCATTGGGAATTTTAGAAAAATAATAACGGACCAGTAATAATTGCTAGAAATGATATATATTCAAGGCATTTCAAAACATAAACACAGTGATTTTTTAGATCGCGCTTAGATGAAAAACTTACGTCTTTCAGTTCGAGAGACCAAAATGTCAAACAGAGGTAGGAACTGAATTTGTTCCAAATTGATGCCTTCATATATTTGCAATTATGCATTTCTTTTTACGATAGGTTTTATCTCTTTACCACGATAAAGCGCATTGTAGAAATCAGTTGGAGGGTTACAAATTAAATAATAAATCCCTTTCTCCTGTTTCTGGATTGCTGAACTGCCTCGCCCCCATGCGTCGGTCAGCCAGGGCGGTAAGGCGGGGAATCAGGGAGCGCGGAGGTTGATGGCTAGGGAGCTCACATCAGTCCCACAACGCCAAGCGAGCCGCGAACTATCAATCCCATAACACAAAGCGCTTCGCGCTCTACCAAGGAGCGACGCCTGGGAACGAGGCAGGGAGGATAATGCCATGGGGTAATCATGAAGGATTGTCTTTAATATTTCAGTTACCCTCGAAGCTTCACTTCTCGGCCAACTGTTCATATTTCGATGAATCTTTCAGCTGCCAGCGTTATCCCATTCCTATTAGCTATTTAAGCAATAAAGGACTTTTGCCGTGTTTACATATCCTCATCTAAACACGAGGGGGTCTGGGAGAATTCGAGACAGTTATGCAAACCCTCGACTGTGTCTCGGGTTTGCATAACTTTTGAGAATTCTCCCAAAACGCCGAGTGTGTAGATGAGGCTATGTAAACACGACAAAAGTCCTCTATTGCTTTTATAAAATATTTCTTTCTTTCTACGCACGAAACGAAAACGTCACAACCGTGTTTGCATACTCTTATCTAAACACACCTATCAACCAATGAGAGCGCGCGTTGCATCTCAGTTATTTTATAATAAAAATTTATGTATTTTGCCTCTAAAACTACAGTGATTATTGGAAGATTGAATGTCATTCGGTAAACTATTAAATAAAGTGACAGCATCGTCCTAAACAGTTCCATTTTCCACGGGGACTGTATGAGCCTGTCAATATTACTGGAGCGTAATTGCCTGGTGACAGTGACTTTGTGTTGTGGCAAAAAAAAAAGGATAGCCAAAAAGGATCATGCAGCTATTTAATATATACAGCTGTTTCGAGAAAGGTTGTCGGCGGGGAAAGGGCACGCGACAACCCCGCGGGTAGTGTTAAGAAATTCTTCTTAGCATTTCGGGGAAATATGAGAAAATGGAACGAGACGCCATGGACACATGTTTGTTTACAATATTGATGTATTTATGGATTTATTTGGCTTTCCTGACACCCAAATTACCTTTCGGGATTGTCGCGTGCAGTTTTCCGACTACCTTTCTCTAAACAGCTGTATGCCTCCGGCTTGAAAAGTTACCCCGTTGGGCGGAGTCTACCTTCGATTATAGTAATTACTTCCTCCGGACGTTGGTATGTAACATTACCAATACTCTCTCAAATGCATAGAAACAATCTATTAGCAAGTCGAACCAGAAAAGTAATATACGTCTTATCTGCGACACCAATTATGAATCCTTAAAAATTCTGTACGATAAGGACGTCAAATCGACCGATGCATGTAGAAGCTATATTTTAATGGTTATGAGGGAGATTTTGGAGAGTGCTATATTCAGCTGAAAACAGTCATAATAAAAGATTGGTGAAAAAGTGAATGCAAACACGTTTTTCTTTTCTGTGGCAAGACCCTCATTATACTACGAAATGGACATTAATCAATAGAATTATATCACAGTTGTTATGACGAAATAAAGAAATAATTATTCGTATAAGAAAGTTGTGCTTCCGACTTAAAGAATCAGGCAGACACGATTATCTAGTTATTGCCACGAGCTGTAATTTGTTTTCTACTGTTAAAACTGTTTACTGTACAAAAGACCTCCAGCCAATAAAACTTATTTCGATAAAAAAAAATATTTTGGATGACTTAATTTATTTTTGTACTCTGAAAAGAAATCGGGTTTTTAATTTATTCGCCTGTTGATTCATGCCACCAAAACAATCGATCGGCTAACTTGTTTTTGAAAACGTGTATTTTTCTACGGCGTGCCCGAGTGAAAAACTGAATCGGCGGTTGCGTTGACAGCTTCGTAATTGTGCGAATCTATGAAAATACTAGTAACTTCTCGCACTGTAACCCCGTCAATACAAGCTTATGGCAGGATTGGTGGTGCTTAACAAATTAATGCTTAGATATTACGCCCCCAAATTATTGAATTGTCAATTAGCAATCGCAGGACAGATTCAGCCAAATTTTCATTCAACTTTTTGGTTGCAACATATTTTGAACTCGTTGTTTCGACTACGCGCAAAGCGCGCGAACGCTATATTGAATGCGACGTGAAACGTCGCTTTCACGTCGCACGTCGCCTGATGACAAGATTAGGTAAGTTCCTTATGATTAGCTAAAGCGTAAATGTAATTTGGCCTGCTGATAGAAGCTTTTCGTTACGTTCAAATCTATTTGTGCTGTATGCTGAAGTGGCAGGTGATTTCACAACAACAAACCGAATTGGCCGCGTATACAATCTGAGGTGCGTAACTGAACGAATTTGAAATTCCGCTGGGGAATTGTCAAAACCCGCGTCGTTTGTGCAAAACTTCAGCAGGTTTTTTAATATTTTCTCTTCAAGCTCTTATTATCTGAACACGAGTAACTAAATCTTTAATATTAATGAACGCTTGGTCGACTTCCAGCCGAGAATTTGAGTTTTTTCTGTTTAATTCCTCGCGTGAAATTCACTTCCCGGCTGGCAGCCCTGGAGCAAGTCAAGATCACCATCAAAAATACAGAACTGAGATATTGGAATAACCAAACAATCAACAAAGAAAAGAGAGAAAGGAAACAGGTTTTTTTGTTAATTAGCCAGCTGATGCCACAAACCGCGGGAAGGCCACTTTTCACAGCACTTTCAACACAAGAATATTTTAAATTTGATTATCATTGTATACTCATTTGAAACATAAACATTTGCGTTATTTAGACAAAAAAGAAATCGATTTCTTGCTGTCATTTGAAACTCTCTTCGCGTCAATTTTTATCCCGTAAAATATTTTTTCGTATTAAAATCCAGCGGACAAATTTAAGATCACAAATAATCGCCAGTTCACAACAGAGACTAAAAAAAAAAAATGACCTGAAAATTGGACGTTAGTCAAGTGCCGCAAGGACGATATTTGGTCCTAATGGATTTTTTTCAGTAGCCAACGTTTTAAAGACAAAATTATTCACATTGTATGGCATGATATTTCGCAGGCCTCCTTGATATTTCAGTACACGAAACAGAATTTTCAAATGAACTCGATTGTCTTTCATTTTGTTCCAATTTGAGCAATTCGTCAAAACTCATGAAATTTTGTGTTGTTATAATGCGTCAGCAAACCTGCAGGGCAGAGCGAGCGAAAGGCGGTGCTTTGTATATTCGCGTTGTTTGGGCACAAGGATGATCGATACAATTTCTGGCATCTCTCAGTAGGATAGTTTTGAAAATGTAATGATGTGGTTTTAATATTTTCAAATTCTGAAATGCAACCGCTCAACCCATTCTTCAAAACACATTTTAAGCGCTTTTCGCTTAATTGCCGAGTGATACAAAACGCGTTGCTCTTCGGACAAACTGCCTTAATTTTGCGCGAGATGTAATTGATATTACATGCTGTGAAAGAACAAAGCTTAAAATAAACACTGCAAACTAGAGTTGGTGCTTTCGTGAAGATCTCTACAAGCAATAAACTTTATAAACAAAGTTCAAGATCTTTTGGTTACCTGGGCATTTGATATTTACCCTCAGCGCCTGCTAAATTTAAATTAAAGTTCAAAATGCTTTAAAGGAGAACAAAGAAAAAGCACAGCACTTAATCTTGGAGTAATATTCTTTTTACCGTCAAAAAGGATGCCGAACTAATATTTCTCAACGCAACGAGTTTAATTTACAAATATTTGCTCTTTTTTCCATTTTGAAAGGCTGTCCGGTTGACTTACAAGTCGCTAAATGAATTTTTTATTACCTTCGCTCACGTCTGCAACTGTGATAATTTTTTCAGCTGTTATATGCCTCGAAAAAGTACGCAAAATTAATTATCGAGATAGATAAAAATCATATTTTTTCTCACCTTATATATTATTCTTTTTTGTACTTTTAGTTAAGCTTTGCGTAAACACACATAGTTAGCACTGTGTATTAAATCTGCAATTCGTATTTTTAGCTGTACCTCGATATGATCCTAAAAGGGAGAAAATTCTAGATTAATTTATAGTGTCCTACGGTTGCGCTAACACTTCTCGTGTATAATTTCGTTTTTCCACAGGGATTGTCTGCTTAACCTGTTTGCAGTTCTCCACAATCATATGATGCATTATATATACGCTGAGTGACAAAGCAAAAACAAGAATTGGTGGAAAACGACGATTTTGTGCGAGCATGCGCTGAATTGTGGTTCATTTGATGTGACATAGCATGTTCTAGTCGGAACTACAACTTTATATCAGGCCCCGATGAAATTTACTCCGCACAAAAGATCTTCCAAAGGATTTCTTCTTCTTTACTGTGCTTTAAACTTGTTCTTGATCGCCGATGGCCGGACGCGTTTTACAAATGTTAAAGTTGGCGTTTTCCTGGACCGCTGGAAGCATGGGGAAACGTCACTCGAAAATTACGGACTCAACAACGCCGAATACAACCGAACGACTTCTTTGACCAATATATCACTGCAGATCGAAACGATCCAGCTAAATGGGTTATCATTTGAAGAGATTTCGAGAACTTTCTGTTCTGAGATAATAGAAACTAGCGTGACAGTGATTGTGTTGCAAACGAGAAACAGAAGACTCACCCAGGTTGTGGGAAATTTGGCGTCGCATTTCAAAATACCAGCCGTTGGAAGTCTTACCCAAGAACCCCTGCTGTCAGACGAGGTAGGAGATAGCGCGGGAATAACAACTTTATAGTTTTCAATTTGATCTCATTTCCTTTATAAGCCGAATTCTTATAATCAGTGAATAATAATATTCTCGCCCCCTCACACGTTGAATGTTTCGAAGCCAGAACATGTTTCGAATCTTGAAGCGAAAGATATTCACTTCGAGAAATCAGGTATAAATTGTGTTCAGCCGAGAGAAGCAAACGTAAGCGATGCGAGATTTGGCTCGGGTAATCAGCAGATTAAAGAAATAGAGCAGGAGTTCGAGAAACTGGAATCCACTGCACTGTATTTTGTCTAGCGACTGTGGGGGCTGGTAGTTAAAGCGTTGGTTTACCGGTGTAATAAATATATATCCTGGAATATATATATACTAAATATTTTATATGTTGTCAAAAAGCTTCTTTCAAAGTATTCTTTCTAACTGGCGAATTTGGAAGAGGGGTTTCTTTCCTTTGCTGCCCTGAAATTATCGCGTATTTATGAAATATCTTATTTAAATTATAAAAACCAAGTTAGCACGCTTACGTGGTCTCTTTTCCTTCGCAGTAATAAACCGGATTTAAAGCTTTAAAGGACTGCTTTTTCTGTTTCTTTGTATCAAGGCCTTAAGAAGTAGAATTAATGCTAAGAACACGTTTTTATCAATTGAACAAAGCAAATTGCCTAGAGAAACATGTTGGTGGCCATGGAAACTAAAGCTTATTCTGACATTCGTTACCAACTTGTTCCAGCATTGAATTTTCGATCTACGACGTTATTTTGACCACATCACTAACCTTTGAAAACTTCGTTGTATCATCAGGGATCTATAAGGAGCTTATAGAAAAAAGAGGATAAAGTTCTAGAAACTTTATTTCCATGCTCTCTTCAAACATGTTTAAAACTTGACGTTTTATAGTCATTGAACCTGCAGAGCTGTTATCTTTTATCCAGATGAGCCTTTTTCTTTTGATAAACAGTCTTGGTGTAAGAGTGGCTGCCTATATATGTTAGTTTTTACACTTTTTAAATTTTGTCCAAAAAAATCTTTCTTTGTCTGGGTTAATATTTTTCAAAGTCATTTAGTGCGGCATATATATGTATAAAAATGATTTTATTGCCATTTCTAGAATGAAGTCAAAGATATATTAAAAATCAAAATCGATTTCTGTAGTTCTCGTGAAACCAAAGAGATTTAAATTATGCCAGTATCTATCATTTCGGATTTTAATTATTTTACGAAAGAAAAACCTAGCTTGTAAATTGAATTTTAGCGTAGTTGCAATTTCTTGAACTTCCAAGGGAATGAAAAAATAGGTCGAGAAACTGGATCGAGTTAGAGAATACCGCGGGTCCGGACTAAAAAGTAAAATTATAGTGTTCGGTTTACAAGTAGTGGAGAGCGCAAAATCTCAAATGTTTGCAAAGTTTGAATTGCCTAACTTATCAGTTCAAAAAAGCCATAGGGTCTCTTACGATCAATTTTGTGTAGACAAGGCAGTGAGATTCAAAACTCGACCAAGCTATGACAGGTGCTGTAACCCGTTTAAATTGACGCGACCTAAATAGACGCGAATACAAGGAAGAAATTATAAATCACATTAACTGCTTTTTTAAATCTTATGGGTAAACGTTTCTAACAAGAATCAGGGACTGACTGGTTCGCGGTTTTGCGCATGTGTAGGCCAGAAAATAAAATTTAGATAAACAATGGCAGGCATGCAAATGACCTTTGCGGAAATATTGCATTTTAAAATTTAGCAGCCATGTGCGAACACGTTGCAATAGAGGTGTTATTCCTTTTGTTTGTTCCGACTCCTATGCCTCAACTACCTTGTTCGCTTAATCGGTATGTTCACTATTCTTGCCTTTTTGTTATTTCCCAGTAAAATCTAATAGTGAGTTTATAGGGAAGATATTTGTTTACAAACATTGTTTTTTGTTATTTAAATTTCCGACAAGTTAAACAAAAGAGCTCTTTGTTTCACCAGCCAATAGCTTTCTGGTTGGCACATTAATAACAATGGATGACGTCACTAATATCTTCCCTGTTGATATTTTTAGAAACACTTTAGCACATTTGTTCGTAACGTACCTTCTGACACACTACAGTTCACGGTCTTTCTTGACTTCCTCAAATACGCTGGGAAAAGACGGGCGTTTGTTATAGTTAATGACGACACGTCGTACGGTCTGGTCATGCAGCATTACAACGACAACGAATTTGCCTCTGTAATTGTTATTAACCTTGGGTCGCCTGAAATTCAACAACAGGACATCATTCAAGAGTTGCTAAGAATAAAGTCGAGCACAGCACACGCTGTCTATCTCTACTGTGACTCGAAGTTAGCGCACTTCATTCTGTGGATTGCAAAGGATTTTCGTCTAATCAACGATGATATGTTATGGATTCTTTCCGAGAAATCCCTTAAGAATGTACCAAATCTTTTCACTCTTCCAAGTTTTATTTATACCATTCGGAGGCAGCGGTTTGCTAGCGAGGAAGAGTTTGACAGAACACAATTGACTGAAAGCTTGTCAGTTATACAGAGAACGTTTGGATCAATGGACAAGAAAGAGATTCAACAATATTTGCGATGGCCTTCACCAGACTGTTATAGTTTCTCGGTATGGAATAAAGGCCAGCAGCTCCACAAGTAAGTGTTACTGTTAATAACGATTCTTATAAACGATGTCACATCAGCCCCTAACTGGTTTTCATGTGGGTCCTATATTCAGATCGAATTGGAATTTAGAAATCTTTCAGGAGGGAGGAAAACAAGAGAACACGGAGAAAAACTTCAGAGCAACGAAGGAAACCAACAACAAACTCAACCCACACATTATTTATCGGGGTCGTAACGAGGAATATATTTTCATCACTGATCCCGTATTTTTACTCAAAATTTTGATCCCTGATCCCAAAAGCGATGAAAATTTTGATCCCTGGCCCCGCAAGAATTTGTTAATCATACAAGATTCCATCACAACACCACTGATCCCGATCCCACGGGTTTCATGTGATCCCAGATCCTGGGGCTGTGACCTTGATCCCACCCCCTTTATCCTTGATCCCACCTCTTTTAAGTCTGTTGATCCCTGATCCCATATACCTCGTTACGACCCTGACATATTGCACCGGGCAAGAATCGAACCGGGCCACATTGCTGGGAGGCGAGTGCTCCACTCCGGATGATCCCAGCTCCCCACGTATTTAATAAGCGAGAAGACCAAGAAATTGATATTGGGCATTCGAACAATGTTGTCGTCGTTAACAATTCTGTAGTTTGCTTTGTTTTCGAATTCAAGTACTAGTTTTTAAATTAAGCAATCACTGAAACGTGGCGTAGTAGTGCAGTGTAGTGTGGTTTGGTGTAGTGCACGTGTACTGTGATATTCATGCCGGTTCTTTAGGCAAGGCAATAGACCATTTTACAGTTCTGTGAAATGTAACCATGCCTCTGTATGAAAGCGAGGTTTGGGGTGACCTTGTCATGATAAAGACCAGAAACTAGTTAGCATAAGAACACAAGGATTTACATATCAAAAGCAAGAGGGTTTGTATCACAACAAGGTCACCTTCAGCCTCACTTCCACTCAGAGGCTTGGTAACTCAGCACACAACTGTAAAAAGGCCTATTTGCCGAAGGATTGCAATTTATACCAGTTTACAGAGTATTTCCAGTTTCTAGTTTGAGTGATTACTTATTTGATAAAAGTGAGAGATGATCTTCGCAGTGAATTTCCAATTAAAGCAACTGTAATAAAGAAGCGCCCTGAAACTGAAAAATTCAGGCCTTCAACGGGATTTTTTTTTCAGGCTTCTTTATTCCAATTGCTTTATCGGGAAATTCACTGCGAAAATTCATCTCTCACGTTCATCTTCATAAATTATTTCATAATTTATGTCATAATTTAATTACTTACTTTCCTTCTGTTGTACAATTCACATTTAGATTACTTGTAGCGAGCATTAACTCACGTGACTCAAAAGACAACACCGAGCACACTAACAAAGCACGTCTTTCTTACGAAATTCTTTATCTGCAAAAATCATTTGATCAAGCAAACGGCTGGGTCCAAATTGGAAAATGGACGAGCAAAGGATTAACTTTGCAAACGCAAGATCTCTCTCCTGTAAAAGACGATAGTAGTGGTGAAATACCTGTGTTAAGGGCAGCGGTTGTAGAATATCCTCCACTGACCATGAAAGCAGCCATTGACTCCAGCGACGGATGTCACCAAGGATTAGAATGCCGGAAATATATTGGAGATTCGCAGAACTTTACCAAGCACTGTTGCTATGGACTAGCAATAGATGTACTGCGATATGTCAAGACAGAACTCCAATTTGAGCCGCTGGTTTACTTCGTTCGTGATGGCAACTACGGTGCAAAAAATTCCACGGCGGGCATGTGGAACGGGATTGTGCGGGACATCGTCGAGGGTCGAGCAGACATCGCTATCGATTTGATGACGAACGAGGCTCGTTCGGAAGTGATCGATTTCTCTCTGCGCTGGACGCACGCTGGCCTGGCCTTGCTTGTGCTCGTGGGCGAGCAAAACGTCGAGGACCTCGATTTTTCGTTTTTCCGGCCATTCACAACTTATCTTTGGATGGGAATTATTGGAGTAGTGAATTTTTACTTAGGGATATTATGGTACACGGACCGTTTAAGTCCGTACGGTCATCACAGATCATTTCAAGCAAAGAACCACAACGGGTTTGACCTGAGTGAGAGCATGTGGTTCTGTTGGGGTGTCTGCTTTGATAACCAGTTTGTCAATGCGCGACCTCGAAGTTTAAGCGCGCGCGCGATGGCTGTCTTCTTGGCCATATTTGCGCTGATGTGTGTGACGTCATACACGGCGAACTTGACAGCTCATCTGGTATCCGATGACACAAAACCTGAGGTTACCGGCATCAAGGATCCTAAGGTGAGTATTCCATCCTTGATACATTGATTGGCAGATCAGAAACTCATGCAGAAAATCTTGTTCCTATACGCGCATCTTTGTCAGTGTCGCGGTAAAGGTTTTGAGAGCACGGCTTTTTGTCACAATTGTGACGTCAGACATTTTTAGCCAATCAGAATGCTGCTTTTAAATTAAGACGAACGCCCAACCGTGACCGACTCATCCATTCGCCGCCGGCAATAAACTCCAACGAAGAGAGTTAAATCGAACATCGAAGCTAAAGTGAAAAGGAAAACGTATTAAACGCAGGGCTCGACACTAATGGTAGCCAACTAGCCACAGACTAGTGTAAATTTAGTTTTGGTTAGTAGGATTTCGATTTCCACTAGCCACTTTGACTAGCTAGTAAACAAAATGAAATTGGCCGAAGCAGTTGTCACTAGCCACGAGGCTAGTAAGCTGAAAAGTTAGTGTCGAGAACTGTTAAACGTATTATTAAACAAACCATTAAAACAGGAGTTTGATTGTGGATTGCTGGCTATATTTTCCTTGTATTTTAGGATATTTGTTGCTCCTTCTGTCGAACATCCAGCACTATCTTATCCTACCCACCTTCCGCATGCACACGCATCAATTTGTATTCATTCCGTTTTGAAACGGTCACACCAGGATTATGTTGACAGTGCAATACTTGAATTCGCGCGGAATATTGCCTGATACTTAGCCGACGAGGCCATAGGCTTAGTTGGCTAAAATCAGGCGATACTCCGCAAGTTTGAGCAGGGCACTTGTTTTATTATTCAACAAACTGCCAAAGAAGTGGATTTTTAAAAACTAGAAAAGTTGTGGTTATTCGGTGTTTTTCAAGATTTCGGACCAATCATCTTAACTTACATACATAGCATTATTTATGCGCAGATGACGGATAATATTTGCTTTATGACCACATATGCGCAACGTCACAATTTGTTGAATAATAATGTCATATTTTGCACATTCACAATGGTGCCTTAGTTGAAAAGTAAGACGCCGATTACTGTCACTGTATTCAGCCGTGACGTCGACAGTACTGCTTTCGAAATTAACAACAAGCTTAATAGTATATACATATTTTTACCCTCAGATCACAGCTCCCGACTCTGCAATAACATACGGAGTAGTGAAGTCCAGTTATGTGGATTCATACTTTGAATTGAACGAAGACCCCGTCCTGCAGTCTATGTTTAGACGCATGCGCGATAAAAAGCACTTGGTTGATAACTTCACTGATGGCGTGGAACGAGTTAGAAACAGGTTAGACGTGCTTCTCATATCCACTGGCGGTTTGAATAACTACGCTTAGTAATTTGTTTAAAAAGCTTTCGCTAAGCTGTTCCCAGCCTATCATGATATAAAACCAAAACCAATCGTGATCTGCTCGCCAATTGTTCGAGAACAGTGGTTTTTTGGAGTCGGCCAACTTGGTTCAAATCCGGCGCTCTGATTGGTCTAAAGCGATCATGTGAACTACATACCCCCTTCTGATTAGTTACGTCACAAGTGAGCTACCTTAATTCTACTCGTGATTTACACAGGCTCCATGCATTTATTTCAAATTTTGACTGGTTCACTGGATTGTCTATTTCCTTTTTGACTGACCTGGGTGATAACCTAAGTTTTGATTTTGCGACACTCAATCGAAAGGCGCTCTATTAAAAGATGGTGGGCTAGAAGAATTAGAGAAGAGAAATTGAAAACTGCGCCGAAACAGTTCATAATTTGTTTTTACTTCAATGGTTCATTTGCAGGCGGCTTGATATTTTTATCAGTGAAGTGTTATCACTAGATTACGAAGTTGCCAAACAGAAGTCGCAGACGTATCCAAGACTGCAGGTGGTCGGAGCGACGACGCCTTTTGCAGAAAGTGGATATTCGTACGCGTTTAAGAAAAACTCACCATGGAAACCGAAGTTCGACTTGGTCATGAACAGAATGAAGGCTGAAAATAAGTGAGTAGGTCCGCAATACGTCCAAACGTCGTCTAGGACCCTAAATATTCCTCTCTGAAGCGCGTGATCTTCCTTTTAAGTTTATAAATGACCTCTAATCATGTTATAGCTGTCTTATATTTCCTTTAAACTGATTTTAAAACAGCTAGCAGAACGGCACAATCTCATTTAGTATTGCATACACTGTACATAAGCGTGCACAAAATTCATTCCAACCTCGTTCCCAGGGTCCTCTATATTCTGTAATGAGTCGAAGTCTGCTGGAAAATTTAGTACAGCTAGCTCGTTTTCCTTGATGAAGACTTCAAACGTATTTGTTCTTTATTCAAAGGCCCAGTGATCTTTACAAGAAGTGGGTTTCTTCTGGCGAGGGCATAAGCGAAGAGCATCACCAAAGATTAGCCGTTCACTCTTTAAGCGGAGTGTTCTTTTTGGGCGCGTCTCTGGCACTGGTCGCGATATTTTTTCTCAGCCTCGAGAACAAGTTGTTCACTGCAGGCTTCATTTACAACAACATGAAAGGTGACAATTTTCACGAAAGAGGAAAGCGAAAGTACTCGGCTGCGATCAAACGAAAGTTATTGGATATCCGTTCGAACAAGGAAGAGGCAGAATTCCCGGATATATCGGACTACCTTCACAATCGAAGAAGAAGTAATTTGATGTTAAAAACATTTTATAATCCTAAATCTGTTACAA
The DNA here is from genome assembly GCA_947652115.1 of Blastomussa wellsi. NCBI lineage: Eukaryota > Metazoa > Cnidaria > Anthozoa > Scleractinia > Plerogyridae > Blastomussa > Blastomussa wellsi. Next base: position 24,043,797 of record OX393566.1, on the reverse strand, counting down.
GAAAATACGAAGAGGCGGGAGAAAATGGTACGGCTTCAAGTTGTGTATGATAAAAAAGTGAATTTTTGCAAGCTGACTTAGAGGCCTTTACCCTTTACCTCGACGTTGAATACAGTTTAAATGCATATGAAGCCCCAGCTAGATTATGGCATATTTAGGGCGCGTTCGTTCGTCTGCTCCTGGGAGCAGAATAGCCGGAATGGAAATCGAGGTATAATATAGCTCCCAAACAAACGCTTACTCGCATTATTCCAATTATTCTTATTCCGGATTGATCCCAAACGAACGCGCCCTTAGACTAAAAAGTGCTATTAAATATAATAATTATAGTTGTTTATAGATAGAGGCACAGAGGTTTTTAAAGGCGACGAATCGGACTACAAGCTCACGATCACATCCCGAACGGATGCATAAAAATCCAAGACTAATTAACTTATAATGGTGTGATCAGTTTTTTTCCGAACCTTCGCACCTAGGCTAGTTTTAAATCTAACTGCTGATTAAGGTGGCTCTCGACAGTTTCCTGCACTTTCTAAGACTTGATGGGTCATTATAGCCACTCTTTATCAGCTGATGCTACAATCATGGTGTCAAACAAATGACCTATGATTGATGAACGCTTGTTAACATTTTTACGACACAAAGGCTTACCATTGCAACATTGACATTACAATCTTCTCAGATACAACTTTAATTTTAGCTTTAACTGCTTATAACTAAAAAAACGAGATAAATGACCCATATCTGCCATATTTTTTTAATATTATTGACTGTCCCAGACTTTTCCGATATATTGCAATTGGAGAAACGCCAGACGTCGCGTTGCAGATTCTCTCCGGACATTCAAAATTTGGGACTGGAGCCAAGAAATCAGAAAAAGGAGCTAGAGGATTGGTAACAAGCTAAAATAAGCGTCGACGCCCCCCATTCTCGTCCCCATAGCCCTTTTCGTTTCTATTGGTCGGCGGGGCCTTGGCACGAGAAGCGAAGGGCTCTGGGGACACAGATCTGGTTCATTCGACACTGCGGCAAAACGGAGGTAGATTGTTTTATGTCTATTTACCTCTCAATTTCCACCTTCATAATTTTGCTTCAAATTTTTGCTATAAGCTCGTAAGTTCGCACGTTTGGACTAAAATTAATCATGCCATCGATGTTTTATGGTCGCCCTTGTTGCCGCTGACCACCTCAAGAAAACCTCGAGAAATCGTGACATCATGCGCGTGCGCGGTGCGCTTTTCCGCGGTGTCGTTCATTCTAGTCCCCAGAGCCGCTTGTCCCTCTTAGCTTAGCCGGCTGGGCCTGTGCATGAGGAACAAGTGGCTCTGGGGACACATGATTTGATTCGCTGAAATCAAGCAAAGGGAGTCCAATCACGTCTGAGGCTTTCCCGACATATCAAAACTAGGCTTAAAGACCTTAAAATCGTTATTCAGTCTCTTCTGCTTAACATAAAACAGATAATGGCTACTACATCCTCGACACAACCAACAGTGGCTGTACTGCGTATTCGACTTAATCGTACTAATTGTACTAACGATGTTTCTAAATATGTATTGTTTTAAAATAGATATATTTCGACCTTTTTGCTTTAGTAAAATAAATTTCTATACATACAAGAAAATATTGCTTTACGCATTCCCAATCTTTGGATCGACACGTGACTCATTCTCGCGCACCCACTCATTCTTGCCCCCTCCCCCATCCCGCTCAACTTCCTTAGTGACCCACTCTGGTCCCCAAAGGCATTCGAGACTGCATTGGCGGGACCTTGGCGCAAGGGTACGTGGACAATGACGAGGAGTACCGCTTTCTCAAGTCTGGATTTTTATATTGAAAATATTGAGCTTTTTCACTTTGCAACTGCACGTCCTGCACCAAAATTAAAGGGCAAGAAGGGTCCTGTCAACAAATTCTGGCCAAAATTTTCAAAATTTCGTTTTTTGATAAACATTTAGAAGAAGCCTTTAAGTTTAATTTGTCGAAACAAAAATTGCAAAATATTAAAAGGAAGACAAGTTGCAACAGAAAGAGCTTTTCGAGGGAATTGGTAACGAATAGAGAAGGTGTCATCATCCCATCCTTTATTCACAAAGATTAAATAATCAGATCAAAAGACTTCAATACAAGGCAATCCATTTCATTTGAACTTCTAATAATTGTGCGGTTATGAATTTGTAATTTGCGTTGTATTTTTCTTGTGAAGATGACTGTACGATCCTCATTAAAGAAGGCCTTCATTAGTTTTTTTTGTACGAAGAAATCCGATTTGATCACTTCTTTCATATGGAATGTAGTTTTACGGTCGGCGCCGTCCGAGTGCTGAAGGCTGACGATTTTAACTAACCAATCAAAACAGCTGCACGTGTAGTTCTCGTACGCACGGAAAGTTTTGACGCCAAAGGATACGCCACTGTTACTAGGCAACGAGTCCTGTGAAAACCGCGACCCACAGACAATTTCCGAGTGAGTTTAAGTAATAAATGATATTTGAAATTATTCTACCGGTGTTATAAACAAACATTAACTTTATCTTCAACTTAGACTTAAATCAAGTTTTTATACAAATCAATTTTATATCATTTCGAAATTTACTATTGACAACGATCAGGCCTGATTTTTGGTTACTTTCTTCGACACGGAAGAATTGTTGCGGCGTTTTTATCTAAAATGACATTTTCCTCGTTATACAAGTAGCGCCTCATCAAGAAAATCCTCGTCATCGTCAAGACTTTGTAAAATTTCCTCAAAGCAATCTATAAGAAAAAAAGAAATAAAAGAGTGAGAAGGTAATGAAAATTATATTTCGGACTTCTGAAGAGAACGTTCCAGGTCGCTCGCTTTCCTATGACATGTGAAAGAGAGCGACCGCTTTGGAAATGTCTCTTTTGAAGTCTGAAAATATCGGACTTCCACTTAGCTTTCAGCAAACAGTACTTTATCTTTAATGCGCATTACTGTACCTTTCAGTCAACAAACTTCTTTATCGTTTACTTGCGATCTTTAATATTTTTAAAACCAATCAAAATTGATCCTGCAAAGGAACTTGCGAGGGTTATTGCGCGGGTCGCTTATTTTGTAAAGCGTACGCATTCAGGATCAGGAGGCAGGAGATTGTACATATTCGTGCGTGGACAAATGTTATTTGCTTCTGTGCTCTTTATCATGGTTGGCACAGACATCACTTTTCAAAATTCCCTAATTTTCCCTGACTTTTTCTCGACAAAAAGAAACTCTTTCTGGCCAAATAAATACAAAATGTGGGATAAAAAAGTTGAAAAGTTGCGGCCTCTACCGAGATAACCTTCACCATACATTTTCCAGCCCTCGGTGGCATTACTGTAAACGCCATTTTATTTGCGGTCCTTGGCAACCCTGTTGCAACAGGTTGTTGTTGTTGTGAAACTCACCTTCCTGGATCCAATCATTTTCTTTTTCAGTTACGCCTAATGTGATTTCATGCGTGTCATTTGTCTTGTTATTGCGATCTAATTGTTCAGCAACCTCATCTTCAATGACAACTCTGGTAAAATATAACATCGCCACACAGTGAACAAGATAATCAATACCAACAGTGACAAAAGTGGCCGCAAATTTCTACTGTGCATCAAGGGCATCTCACACGAATCTAAGACACTTTTTGACAAATCTTTGTTCGAAAAAATATCTTTGACATTCTAACTTAGCCAGCAAAAACGCAGTACGCATGTTCTCCAAACCAAATTCCAATCAAACTCAGCTTTTGTTAGGCCGTTTAATGGCAAAACCATTACACCAAAGACGAGAAATATCGAGTCAGGTTTTTCTGGAAATTTTGTATTATTTACTAATGCTTCTCAAACTCATTAATAATTCATCGAGTTAAAACAAAGAAAATCATAACCGTGAAGGAGGGTTTGATACCCGATCTTAATTAGCATAGATTTTGACGATTTTATTTCTCCGTTTACTCCTTGGTTTTAGTTTCGATTGAGAAGATATATCAAACACTCGAGACAGTGTTTCATCGGCTATCCAAACACCTCGAAGTTCATTAAAAATACTCCGCTGCGCGTCGTATTTTCAACTCTCTTCTCGGTGTTTGGATATCCCGATGAAACACTGTCTCTCGTGTTTGATATATTACATGAACATATATAAACGTACCTCTGTTCTTCTCGTTTCTTGAATGCTTGAGTGCACTGAGATGCCTAAAACAGACGAAATCATTTTCGTTCGTGGGAAAAGGAGAAAAAACTAAAATCTGTTCTATTTAAAGGGGCTCTGTTAGGGTATTGCAAGTCATTTTTGCGAGCAAGCAAATTCCCTTTACAATGAAGGAAATCTAATAGCTTGATACGGAAGAAAAACGCAAAGAGGTGATACATAACCAAAAAGGAACAAGGATGGCAAAGGATGGGAAAGATTTAGACGGATTGCAAATGGCGAATTTGAAAAATTTAGGTCAAAATCCACAGACCATGAGGTACATGTAACTCCACTGATCTATTTAGTTTCATCAGTGTTTTGTTCTTTCTACTGACCAGAGTCTGGCTGCTGCTCATGTGCTGAGGGTCAGGAGGGTAGATTTGCAGAATGTTTCCAGGAGTGATGTTGAGGTAATGCTTCCTTGGAGCAGGACTGAAAACTGACACCTGATGATGAAGAAGGAAATTCTGCAGTATATGTCAAGTAACAGTAATTTAGTAGAAGTCTTGCAAAGCGCAGCATAACGGCAACTTTTCTTGCTGTAAAATACGCTTTGTTGACAATTTGTTGAATAATAAAAGAATTTTCCTGCTCGATCTTGCGGAATATCGTCTGAGTTTTGCCAACTCGACCTAAAGCCTCATCGGCTAAGTATCAGGTGATATTCTGCATGATTTTGCAGGATAATTGTTAAATATCTAGTCCTGGATGACCGGCTAAATAAATACTGATTTTGGATATGCTTAGAACTCTTTAAGCCTAAGACAGACTCGCTTGAATTATATACCCTGTTCAGCGGCACGCACCTGTATAGTCCATATAAGGGAGTGCACCACCCCCAGGAATACTTACATGTTTGAGTATAAGACCTGCTCCAGGAGCCAGCTCAGTCTGATAGTCTTCAAGCACTTTCCTATGAAGCGTCCCATGAATTTCACCTGAACAAAAGATTGCATGTTAATATAATTTAATCACTAATTATAAATTAGTCCACTAACATCATATGAGTGCCTGTTACCTGTTGGATCCTTAAGCAAGACACTAGCATCTGCTTCTGTCAGAGAAAATGCTTTGACCAGAGCGCACAAGCATGGCACTTTACCTTGATCAAGTTTTTGTTGGACTGCCTAAGGAGAATTTCAATAGCTTATAACATTATAGTCTGACGTCTGACACTTCAGACTAATAACATTAATGATTTACTAGATACTATTGGTAAAGGAGAGTACATTCACTGTGAGAAAAGTGCATCAACAATGACAACACAGAAGAACATTACGACCAGGAACTCAGCTATTCTGGATCTCTTAATCATGTGGCACTAACTATTCAGCTACTAACCCTTTTAATTTCTATCCTGTTACAGACACTTTATAGACATATCTGAGGAACTGTTTATATCAGAGCTACTGCAGCAACATAAATGGACTGATACATGACTGAAAAGTTTGGACAGGGAATCTGTTAATAGGAAACCCAAGCTCAAAAGAGTTACAAACATGGTAGAAACTAAGAGCTTGCAAATTTTCTATAAGTATGTACCTCAGTATAAACTCGGATGACAGTGTATCTCTTCACCTGTGGAACATCTGTGACAAGAAAACAATAACATACATTTTGATGCATTTACATGTAAGTACCATACTATAATAGTAGAAACTCAGTCGTGTTCTATAGGAAATCCCTTACCTCACTGTGACCTGTGAATTCCATGCTAAATGTTGTTCGAAAAATAAATGTCTCAATCTCATTGGTTCTCCAACTATTTTTTTATTCACTGATAGAAAATGATGGCACACATGTTGCTCATTGAAGTCACAATTTTTCTTGGGCTAAAAGTACATACAATGGTGGAGTTTGAAATGCAAACCTTTAGAGTTTCTACTCAAACAACTCGCCATCACTTTCTATGAGCTATAGTTAACTTGGTAGCACCTAGTTGACTACTCGCTCATCGTAAACTTGGGCTTGTAGTCTAATTGTTAAATAATTATACAACACAAACATGATGGACTTGACTGTGTAAATGCACTTACTTTTAAGGAATTCCTGATGCATATATGTCCATGGATCTCGACTGAAGTCATCATCTTCAGAAGTATTTGACTGAGTAGCCTTTGATGCAGGAAAAAAGGTTGATTCAGAAAAAAATATTAAAATCATCATTTCATTTTGCTCATGCTCACTCATCACACGTGTGCATTGGTATACACAACGTACATGTTTTATTTTTACTGTTGAACTTACATGTACTTTGTTCTCAACTGGAGATCTTTTTCTTGCAGATGGAAGTGGCGAAACTAATGATGTATCGTCAAGGCTTTGTCCAGGACTCTAAATAAATATATACCAAAGTATTATTTGTCATTACTAGCAGATTTTGGCCATGCAATAAAATCCAGTATCTTTATACACATGCAGAAATCCAATAGTGAATGCTGATAGTGAGAACATATCGCTTGGTCAGAAATTTTTTCAGTGAGCTTTGGTGTGAGTTTTGAAGTAAATTTTCACTGGCAATGCATGTTATACATGTAAACAGTTGGTTAACGCTTGTAGCTGTGCACAAATTATGGTACACTTCATGGGAAGTTTGGAGAGCACTCAAGAAGCTGGAGTTGCTATTTCGTCAAGCAACCCTAACACATCTTTAATTGTGATCTCTGAACTTTCCACATGATGTTAACATGATAGTGCATGGTAAGGCATGAAACAATTCCTAATTCAAGGCAATAAACATAATTATAATATTTGACACACCAGTTTAGGCAGAAGACCTGCAGGTCCAGGAAATTTTCTAGTTGTTGGAGTTCTGCTAACAGATGGAGTTCTAACATTGCTTCTGTTTACAACAGGCGTCACAGCTTGATAAACCTGTGGTGTCCTTGCAGCTGAACTTGTGCTCCTTAGAGGAGGTTCCGGAGTCTCAGTTCCATTTAGATTTTTAGTGAAACTACTGTTGGTAGAACGTCTTTCTGTTTGGCTGCACAAGGGAACACTTGTGTTGCCTCTACGCAAAGGAAAATCTCTCATTTGATTATTTGTTATTGGTGAACATCTTAAAGGTCCCTTTTGCTGCCAGACTGGACTAGTTGTACTTGTATCTGTTGCTTTTGAATTATGTAATATTTTAAAACCAGTACAAGTATTAGGGCCATGAAACCCAGACATTCCTTTTTTGAATGAAACGTTTGAAATACATGAAGACGTAGATGGGGTAGAATTTTTGTTGAAATGATCCATTCTTTTACTCGATTCATTTGCATCTGAGGATGTGAAGTTGCATTGCGCAAATTTCTGAAATGGCGAATCACTGGTTTGTACGTTCCTCTGAAAAGGAGAAGCATTACAGGGATGAATTTTATCAGATGACTGCATCTCTGTTGTATTGTCTGCAATCTTGAATGCTGGTGCAGAAGATGACCGCAGCAAACTGCTTCCATTTCCAGATAAAGGTTCCAGAGATGAATTGTTATCATCTGCTGCAAATCTTTTAGTCAGAGGTGTATTGAATCCATTTGCACTATTCCTCTGCCACACGACTGTGTTTGCAAATGATGAACTATTATGCAGTTGCTCTGATGAAAATCTTTTCTTTTCGCTAACTCTGTCACTAGTATTTATGTTGCTGTGTGACTCAAAGGGTCTCCTTGAATAATGACTGTTAAATTTCTCCATCTCTTTTGTCCTTAACAGCTGTAGTTTGGAGTTAAATTGGTTTTGTTCTGAGCCGGAACTCTTAGAATAATTTATATCATCGTTAATGCAGTTAACTGAACTCCCTTCGCCACCACATGCTGCTAATAAACAATCCTAAGGAATGATTCCAAACAGTAGATTAATACCAATTTTATGCACTTACAATGTAGTTAGAACAGGCCAGCCAGACTTCTCCATTTATCTGAACTGTTCAGCCAGATCAGCCAATTTCTAAATTGTAGTCACACTGCTGATGAAATTTTTAATATACCGCTCTGGCCGGCAGTTCTGACTAAATTATGGTTAGGGCCATTTCATTTTATATCGACAACCCCATGTTGACATGGTAAGTCCAAATTTACCACCTAATTAAGAAAAGAGATCAAAGTGCTGACATGACCTCCCCCATCCCCAAAAACACACACAGAAAAAACAGATTTTTCATAACTCCTTCAGTAAAAAGCCCTCTTTCCCCCTTTAAAAGAATGCCAATGGAGCTACTACCCCCTCAGAAAGCCCTTCAGAAAATCTCATTTGGGGGGTTGGGGTGGGGATGTAGATATAAAACAATGGGTTTTATAAATCGGTGTAATAACCTGTGACTTTTTTATGTTTCTGAGCCATTGTTTCGAGGTTCTTTGTTGTCTTGTTCGTTCTTTGTTTTACGCCACTGGTGAGTTTCACAGGTTCTCACATCGAGGATGAGCCAAAACAATTCATCACACGGATAAGAATTCATTGCTGGGAAATCCTTTGGTTACGTAAGTAAACATTGCATAATGAAATTTTTGGGCATTAAAAAAAGTTTTCCTCACTCACCTCATCGTCGAGATCCAACTCATCTTCACCAATTGAAAACAAAGATGACATTTTCACGACTCCTTTTCCTGTTTATTTACAGGCGATTTTCCAGTCTTTTAAGTACAAGATAAGTGGTTTTGGCACCGGCTGGTTCTTTATTATTTAGCTTATTAATGTGGCTGTCCAAAGAAAAAACATCTATCTTGGCGTTTGAACAGCAAAAACGTACAACAAACTATATAATCTACATGTCGGTCCTTTTGGTCGCCATTTTGTAATTCGAAACAGCCGCGAAATCAAGTGCATGTCCAATCTGAGTAACTCGCAGCCACTGTAAATCGCGGGCTCGCTTCCGACTTTGAATTTTCGTTGGCAATCGATATTGCCCGGGAGAATAGCCCCTATTCTCCCGGGCAATCGATTGCCAACGAAAATTCAAAGTCGGAAGCGAGCCCGCGATTTACAGTGGCTGCGGGAGATGATTTACAGTGGCTGCGCGATTTCACCCGTTCCTCACGTTGTAACCCAGTAACTACTGGACTTGTAATGACGTTGTAACCAGTAAATTAGTGCATTGTAATCAGCATAGACCAAGTCACAAATCTAGTACTAGGGGAGGGGTGCAAGAGTAGCTAAACTGCCCACAAAAGACGCCATATTGGATTTTGCTGAGAGAATGTATTTTGGGCCGGGTAAAAGGAAAGGATTTTCCTCCTTCAAAGTGGTAGACAGGTCAAATAAAACCCGGAAATCCACTGTTCAACTTCCTTCGACTCTGCCTCTGGGACAAGAGCAACAATATAGTGTGGAAGGCGTGGAACAATGCGAAGAAACAGATTCATGCCTTTGTGATCGTTACACGCCTGCAGATTATGACGATGATGAGGTGCCCACTTCCTCAAGCTCTTATAAAATGCGCAAGGAACGCCTCCACAAAAACTGGGAATCCTTGCGATCCACATTGGTCAAGTTCTCCATTGACATTGAAGGTTTCATACCAGAAAAATGCGACTGTGGTAAAACGGTGGAAAGTCGATGCAGGGATTGCAGCTTTACAGCATACTTCTGCCTTGATTGCTGTAATCACCTGCATCAGACCAGACATCATTTCCACCATCCAGAAAGAATACAGGTATGCATGACCTTTATCAATTTTTTAACTGTAGGTTTTGTGCCCAGCTGAAGATTAACCCGATTTAACTCTTATGTTGTTTTTATTATTTTTCAGGATGGTGTTTGGAAATGGCACAATGTTCCTGACAGGATCATGGCAAATCCAAATCATTCGTGCACATTTTCATATACAAAAGAAATAACGGTGATAGATGAAAATGGTAAGGTTTTCTCTAAAGAGCAAACCATGATTGTTGTTTCTTCTTTGTGCAATTCTGGTCTTCACCTTTTGCAGATATTCAATATTTATTGTTAAGTTAACATTTATATTGTTTTGATGAGCTTATTAAAATGCCGGTATACAATTAATAATGTTCTTCCTTAATTGTTTGAATTGTTTTTTTTCTGAAGGTGGTCAACATGTATTGAAGATTCTCTGTTGCACTTGTTTTAGTGTGGCAGAGAGTTTTCTTTTGCAAGGTTTGTGGCCTGCTACACCTGTGGAACCAACCTTGGCATTCACCACAAGACTGATGGAATTTGCCCTGGCACTTGTGATGGAATGCCAAGTTTCCATTTTTGATCTTGTCAAGGCCTTTGACTTCTATTCCCATCCTCTCATCAAGGTTTGTTGTAGGTTTAGCTGTAATCAAGTTAATCATGTTATTGTGGGCAACACCAAATAAACCATCACACAAATAATATAGAAATCGTTGAAATTGTTCATTTGTTGACAGCCATCATCAGAGACCCGGGTCCAGGGGCATTGATAGTGGGGGCGAGGAAGTTTAAATGGGTAAAAAAGGGGCCCATTTAAACTTCTCCTGCCACCGACTACCCCCCCCCCCCCTTCCTTCCTTATCTGGCTGCCCTTAGTTTACCCTGGTTCTCGTAGGATGATTGTCAGTCAGTGCTTTCTTTTTAATTACAACTAGACTATTCAGACTGTCTCAAGATTTCTATCACTTGACAGTTGATACTATCAAACCATGAAAATTTGAGAGCAAAGAATTTAATTGTTTTAGTATAAATCTACTAGTTGTTCAAAAGTAAGCTACAACAATTACTCCAGTCTTCTTCAGAGACATTGGAAATACTTCACAAATGCAATGAAACCACCGCCATTTTGTTAACAACCGCTACTCACTTTCTATAACAGAATAGATAGTGAGTAGGGTAGCCAATCAGAGAATAGCATTCGTGACAGAACTCTAGTAGATTTATTCTAAAACAGAATATATATGAACAAATGCAGCCAATCGTTATATGTTTTTTATTGTTTTAATTATAGAAAAGGAAGATATACGACCAATTTCTTGACAGCTTTGAGGAATTCAGGTGGCGTTACAATTAATGTTTGTGAATTTAGAACTTCTAGCAAACATCCGTCATGCAACATCTCAGATTTATGTGTATAAGACTAAAGTGTTTTAAAGTGCCTATGAAGCAAAATTTTTTCTGCATAATTGAAAAATTTGTTATTTGAATCCCAAGTTTGAAAGTGCTACAATAAAAATTGGCAGTTTTACAAGTGTTCAAAGTTGTGCTTTTTCGCCTGAAAAATGGCAAATTGAATCACGTGGCCAAAATACCACGTGACCTCAAATCAAATATGGCAGACGGTGAGAATATTGCATTCCTGGGGCTTTAAACAACCAAAGTTAACAAAATACATCGGATCTGTCGTGACCAGAGTCAAGTGAGCATAAACAAATTCTTGCAAACAAACTGACGTCACACGCTTTTATTTTGCAATAAATTTGGACCCAATCTCTTTGCCATTTTTAAAGGCAAAAGAGTGTAACTTTAAGTGCTTGTAAAAACGACAATTTTTATCGTAGCGCTTTCAAACTTAGGAATTGCTTGTTTCAAATAATAATTTTTTTAAATCATGTAGAGAAAAATTTCGCTTCATAGGCATTTTAATGGGTAATTTTATTATCCTTTGTTCATGTGTATAGTAATTTCTGGTGATATATGATAACCAGTTTGAAACAAAGAGAACTGAATGTAGTTTTGAACTATTAACAAAACATAAGTAGATACTAATGGAGACCATGGAAATTTGGTCAAGGTGAAAGTAAGAAATACCTTGTGATCAAGATAGTTTTGGTTGTAAAATCATGCAAAGTCAGTTGAGGTTAGATCCTGTATTCAGTGCAGGTGGTGATACCCGGTTTTCTTCAATAATTGTTTTAGAATCGGGTTCCTTCTACAAGTTCTAAACCTGCAGACTCAGAGTGATCTGCAAAATTGTTTTTACTGTATTTTATATATAGCTATATTCTTGTTATTTTGTTTTGTATAAAAGAATAAAAACCTTGTCACAAGACAACCAATTTCCCTTTTGATTGAAGTTTTCAAAATATGAGACTAATCTAGTTAAAGAAGAAATTGCTCATCTGATTAATTCTTAGGCAGCAATACTGCAACAGATATACTTTTGTTGTTTTACGCTTCAAGAAATGCCACATGGTTTGTTAATTTGAAATCGATAGATGCTTTTATTTGTTTTTTTATGCTCATTAGTGTAAACACTGTATTAATGTTTGTCTCTTTACAACAGGTATCATGTTAAAGCTCTCCAGTGTTTTACTGAAAATGAGGTTTGCCCACTCAAAGGTCCAGTTTGTCCTGCTTGTCCCAAGGTCAAAATCTGAAAACCTTAATTTGTTGCCATTTTCAAAGAACTAAATTCAGATTAAGGTAGTTTTCAATATGGAGATTAAATTTTATGTTGTGGTGCATTTTTTAGTTTCTCCATTTATTTGGTTTTTAACGTTTTTTCAATCCAACAATTCCAGTATTTGCAAATGCACAAATTAAGGCTATATTCATTTCTCAGATGTTTAGGTGACGTGCTTTCACACATATATACCGTAGTTGTTGTTTGTTTCATAAATATAATTTTTACCCACTATCAATTTTATTAGTGTTCAAAAAAATAGATAAATAACAATTTATTTATATCGAAGATCTGTTTAAATAATTTGTGTTGTTATGCAGTTTGTTGAATTGCAACACCTCTAATCTTTTATTGTCCAATATTATTGTGAACAGGAAAATGGTAGAATATTCTTGTCTCTGGATGCCTGTTTCGGGCTGCCTAGAAAAAAGTCTTCTGGTGGAAGTTATCGACCCCCTCTTAGTGAAAAGATGTTTTTTCACAATCAAGAGAATGTGGATAGCTTCATGGCTGCCTATCCTTCAAGTAAAAATGAACCTAACAAGGCATGTCTTTTTTAATCTCTAGATTATATCACCTCTTCTTTTTCTTATCTCTGTGAATTGTCATAAACTTTTCATCTAATTATTAATGTGATCAATAAAATTTAAAGATATATTATTTGGGCATTTGTTTACAGCACCCCTGTTGCATTATTGCTGGTACTGTTTTTTTTTTCATCTTCCACTAATATGTTGTAGCTGTCAACATTGCAGTTTATTGACAATGTATAAGCTGGTTAGTTCAACTTTGTCAGTTGGTAATGCGGGTAATCATGAAGAACTGTACATTTAGTTAAATCTCTATCCAAGACAGGCTTAAACTTCATGGTATCATTATACTTACTTCTCAGTGTGCTATAATTTTCATTTTGTGTTCCTGTTTAAGGACTGCAGTGATTTCCAGGCTGGTTCTGAAATCCTATCAAAAGGAAGATTTGATGCTTTGGATGAAACAGCTATTTCTGGCATAAGCTGCAAACATGGATTTCCTATGAAGTTCTTGAATTTGAAAGGAGGTGAAAGGTATTTAACTTCCATTCCCTTATATCAGATTGATTTTATTCAAAATGTTTTTGACTTGTATTGAGTGTCCCCACATTATTACAAAACATTTTCCCAACTTGGACATTTTTTGACACATTAATAAAGTTTCTATCTCTTTATCTGTCTCTCCGTCTGTCATTTAAAGTAAAATAAAATGGAATGCACTTTACAAAACAGTATTGCCATATGTAGATAGACCTCTTTAGCTTGTATGTTTTGTTGCCCCATTTCAGACCATGCGATGCTCCCTTGAGGTTAATTATTCTTTTATCTGTCTTCAAATTTATTATTTATAGACACGCAAATGTTTGAGAACTTGAAAGCAATTATTCCCTAGCGTTTCAATATGTGGTTTGAAATGGGACAACAAAACGTACAAGCTTAAGAGTTCTATTACAGTTTCACCATAATGCAGATTGACAATTAAAGGTGGGTTTCAAATTTATACTTTTTTGACTACCAGAGTTCCACCAACTACTTACATGTATTTCACAACAAGCAAGCTCACTAAAAATATTTTAATAGCTGCCAGCTCTTCCCATTTCTGACAGGTATTTCAAATTATTTATTGTTGCAAACATCTATTGTTTTTGTAGGTTAGGATATGCTGTCTATTTATTGAAAGACCTTGTAGCAACTAAGGGAAATGGAGTGACAATACATTTTATGTATGACATATGCTGCCTTTTTGAAAGTCACATCAAGGTAATTACAGAAACCTCCTTTTGTAGTTTTATACTTTACTTTATACTTTATAGTTGTTTTGGTCCAATTTGATAGTTGTATATTTAGATAGTTTTTGCCTCATTTTTTCACAATTTGTTATTTAGTTTGATAGTAGGTCCACATCAGCCTCTGTCTGCCCTTAATTTAACCTTCTATACCAACTAAAGTATGTATTTAGGGTGTGTTTTGAACTGGCTTTTGTGGACTGCAAAAATATACCCGTGAAAATAAATGCCATGCAGCCAATTAATGCAGGTCGTGATTCCTTCCTCTACTACCATAGCTTGTTAAAAGTAATAGGACTAACTATAGTGAATATCTTCTTAATTTCCAGAAGCAAAAATTTGGGGACCTTTTAGATGAAGTTGAACTTGGCTGTCCACAGTTTCATGTTTATGGACATGGTGCTAAATGCCAGGTTATCAGAATGCATTTAAAAATAGCTTGTACATGTATATGCAGTGTGATTTCATTGACCTGTTTTGTTAACTTTATAATATTCGTAGCGTTAATCCCCTAACAATAACATCAAGCTCTGGCCTGGTGGGCCACGAGGCCCGAATGCAGACTTTTACCTTTTTACTGTCCGTTCTCTAACAAAAGTATGTATGATGCTTATGATGATGAAGTTTTTGTGAGTGCTTTTAAAATTTTAATGTACTTACATAAATTTTCGTATGAAGTACTCTTTAAAGAAATAATATTAAATAATAATAATAATAATAATAATAATAATAATAACCGTTTAGCACACATACGTTTACACTGCTACATAATAATAATAATATTAATAATATTAATAATAATAATAATGTACCTTGATAATATTCAAACATTCCAAATTCCATGTGGATATGATCAAATGCAGGTTTCACACAAATATGAAACACAACAACAGAATCCCCATCTGGCAGTAGGCAAACCAGTTAGATATAATCAAAGGGAGGTGGTGTTGAACTGAGGACTACTAAACACAAATCCAGCTTGTGGCACGGAGGGGACTTAATCCAGATGGGACCATCCACTAGGCCATGCCACCTCTGCAATTGATATACAAGCAATTACTAATTGTTCTCTTATCTATATACTCTGTAGTTGCTGTATAGTCCACGGCGTTTAGAAGGCTGGGGGATGGTTGATGGGGAAGTACTGGAGCGTCTTTGGTCATACCTTAGACAATTCAAGAAAATGACAAAGGAAATGTCTGCAAGCCACAGAGAAGATATTATTTCAGATGCTCTGTTCTATCTTGCTGAAAAACAGAGGTCAAGAATCGGTTAGTAAACCTTGTAAACAAAAAAAAAATGGTTTTATTTACTCTAAATTTCAACAGGTTAAAATGAAATAATTTATTTCTTTGCCAAAGTCCAGTGATTTCAGTCAAAGAATTCTCGTAATGTTAGCTACCACAATGTTGTAGTTATTTTACAATAAAATAGCATTTCTATATGCTGTTTAACTACATCTTTACTTTCTTGGCTACAAAAAAGTACTGTTGTTTTTATCTTCTGTTTTTCAAATTTTGGATCTTTTCTGCAATTTAAGTCCTGTTGTTGGTGAAACAGAGGAGGAGACTGATTGAACTAAAAAAATCTGCTGAGCTGGAGTTAGAAGAAATCAGAAAGGACTCTCCTGGTGTGTATATAAATTGTAAAATGATTCTTTGCTGTAACAGTATCGCATACAGAAGAGGAAACATAATGATTGTTAAGCAGCTTTTACATATATAGAGCATAAATTTTATTATTAAGTTGCCCATTGCTTGAAGAGCTGTCTTTAAAAGAATTACTTATATTGCAACTTTAAATATTATTGTTCTAGTACCTATTAGAGATGACATGATTGAGGGATGGAAAAATGATGAGGCTGCCATCCTTAAAAAGTCTAAACCTGATAATGGTATGTCCATGTAGTAGTAAACAAACTTCTGATGGAACCTCTTTGCTAATCATTTTGCTACCTGCATTTAGCTTGCTGAATTTGATTTTCAGCTAGCTGATTTCCTGATGTTTTAATTGTTGTATTGCATGATATGGTTAGTTGCAAGTGAATAGTCACTCTGTGGATATTTGCCAGTAAACCGTTGTTGTTGTTGTTGTTATTATTATTATTTAGTGTAGAAACGCATGTAAAAACATTATCACAGCTTTGTACTTAGGATTTTATAAGATTTTAATAAAGTTTTTTCATTATTTAAAAAAATATATTATTATTATTATTATTATTATTATTATTATTATTATTATTATTATTATTATTATTATTGCATCCATTTTTATGGTTTCAGTTGATTTGGGTCCTCATGGTTGGGTGATACAGTATTTCACTCTTCTGCAGAAGTACTACCTTTCACGGTAAGCCGAAGCTTTGTAAAGTGCTCAAGTTTTTTTTCTTAAACGTAAAACACATTTCATTGATAACGTCATGTTCATTTGCTTTAGGGACCAGTTGGCCAGTGGTTCTTCAGGAGTGCAGTCTCTTCACCTTATTGAAGTGATGAACAGGTTCGTTCTGTAAGATACCATTACCCCAATTGCATTCAAACATTCATGTCATTCGTTTGCTAACCTTCCAAAGCCCTTCCGCCCTTTCGCAACTTTAGCTTCTTTCTGAACCTTGTGATTATAACAGCTACTCCCTCGACTTCACAAGGTCGTTTGGTATACACTTTTTTTTTATAATTTATCCGTTTATGCTGTTGATTGTAAAAGATAACTGGATTCATATGCTAGTCATATACCATGCATGTATGGGTAATAAGTGGTGTATTTTGTTGTTCTCTCTTCAGTCTGCATGAACGTCTTCTGAAGCTGGAAACGCGGTTCAAAATTCAAAGTCGTTGGTCTCCGTCAGATCCACAATACAGGTCCAGTTTGGTAACTTGTGAGGCTGTAAGAGCAAAACAGACCCTGGATCTAATACTGGTTTCCGGTAGAAGAAGATGGTTTCTTCTTTCCCTAAAAAAGAAATACACAGGTATAAAAAGAGCGAGCTATCCGCGCTATTGACGTGTGCTTTCCTTGTAAAACGTACAAAAATGTTAATTGACTTGGTTTATCCATGTAGCAAGTTTACGTGCATGAGGAGCGTCAGGAAAAACTGGCAAAAATGACTAAGCCTGAGAGGTCTGAAATATATTGCAAAATCTGCACACTGTTAACTTTTTTATTTATAACTGTTTCTGTTATAGATGGCCAAGCCCAGGCGAAACGTTTGTGTAAGAGCATCACCAAAGAGAGCACCAATCTTCGCAAGCAGTTGAAAGTATTTAACTCTTCTGTAGACATCCTCCGGCAACACGATTACTCTTCATTTTCCCCTCTTTCATGGGAAGATGTTAGTGACGTCAGCACTGCCATCTACTCCATCAACATCCCAAACGAAGATGATGTTCCTGTATGCATTAAAAGGTCAGCAGTTGATGCCCAGAACTTGATTTCGCGATGTTGCGAGGAGATGATATATCAAGACGCTGAAATGTCTAACACTATCACTGCATATTTCAACCAATGTCTTGAAATTGAAGGTCGTCTCTCTTCGTTGACAAGTCACCATGAATTTGAAGTTTCTAACAATCTCAAAGGTCTTTTTTCCATCAATACGAAACAACTGTACGACGAACGTGTGCGACTTTTTGGTGCTTGTAATATGTTTAAAAAGTTCATCACACCTCCTTTAGAAATAGGTAATTACGTGGTTGACAATGTTCAGGAAGTCAATGTACTCGATTTCTGGAATTCAGGCGAAGAGTTTGAAAGTGATGAAGATGATGACAATGATAGTGATGATGATGTGTGACTATTTCTATTAAGTATTCTGACAAGGATATCAGATTATAATAAGTAGTTCACTTCTGTCAAGTCTGTATAGGATTCAAGGCTAGAGCTCATTCTCATTTCTGTAGCATTAAACAAATGGTTGCTAGGTCATTGCAGGGTTCCCCCAGTATTAATTTTGCTACACCTGGGTTATGTGAGGAAATACGAGAGTAAATTGTTGTGCCCAGGAACACAACACAGCGTCTGGCCAGGGCCGTTTGAACTGAAGTCCGCACTTTCAGTACATGTAGTACAACAAAGTGCACGAAAAGAAACAGTACAACAGTTTAATAAAGAAATTACAGTACTTTAAAGTACGATGTACTGTTTTTGTCTTGGGTCTATGATAACATTTATAGCATTTGACTTGAAATCGTGCGAAATATAATGCTTTAAAAAGTAATATACCAAACAACGCAGTGCAACTAAAAACTTTATTTCAGTAGCAGCGTAAAATCATCGAAAAATTGCTGTGATTGGTCAGAAACTCCATAAAGCACGCTGCTTACGTCACGCCCGTCGTTAATGTAGTTATAATGCACGCGGCCTAGGTAAAAAGTTGTAGCGCGCACAATAGAACAATAGACCTTTTTCGCCTGGGCGTGTTTGTTGCACTATTACAGACCATGTGGCATTCTCTAGGGAATTGTTCTTTGTTAATGAAAACATTATTCATATACACGCAACTATTTGAAAATTCTCAAGAGTATCATCACATGGTCTGCAATGTGGCAACAAACCGCCCAAGCGAAAAAGGTCTATTTCTTTGACTGAGACTCTGCGAGAAGCGTTAGAAACTGAAGTGTGTAACAACCGCACGGTGTTGACGTGTAATCGATAGCAACGGTAGCAGTACTTTTTCGCTGTACTGTAACCGGTTGCATGTCTTCTGTCTGCCTTCACGATGTTACCAAAACGCCATGGTATTTCTTGAATTGTTAAGTCCACTATGCCCCATTTTTTCGAAACTACGGATAACTCGAACAAAAGGTCTTTCCTTCTACTCAAACTACAATTTTACCTTCAATTTCTCGTACTTCTCGGTTTCTCAAACCACGTTTTCTTGGAAGTTCGAAAATTCAGAATGCCAGTGTAATAGCACACGAAAATACTGTCCCCAGAACACGGGATGATTGCAAACAATCTCACGTAATCTAAGTTGTTAAGCATGACGTTCGTCTTCCCGCGAACGGCAACAATTCAACTTTTGCGGTTTCCCGTTAGGCGCTTGTGCGCGGATATAGGTGGGTTTGCGGTTGTTGTGAACGAGTGATTTTTTCCCTAATTTTCGGAGAGATTATGTAAGAATCAGATAAAAAGGTAACAAAACGAAGGGCAATCTCGCGTTTGCCGTTTGCTGTATAGGGCCATGTATCCGGGACCTGTTTACAGTACAAGTCTTTTCTTAGCAATGCCTACAGGAAATAGATAGGGTGACGTCACAGCCGTGTTTACATACTCTCATCTAAACACGCCTATTGACCAATGAGAGCGCGCGTACTATCTTCAATGTTTTATAAAATATGTTATCGTATCCTTATATAACAAAACGACAAATTGTTGTTGCTCGATGATCATTTACTCAGCAGGGATTAACTATCAACCTGTCCTCAATCCGCATTTGATTATTCATATAGAAAATGCGCAATAAAAATATTAAATATTATTAATATTATTATTATTAAAAATTCAAAATGACGGAATTTTAACTTTTTACATTCGATTTTTGACCGTTTGATTTATGATGCGAGCATCAAATTTAGAATGTAAAGTACTTATTGAAAGGTTTTTAACATATTAAAAATGTGTTTCAAACAACATAAATAGCAAACGAATATCGCGTTTTTTCAATAAAAAATGCTGACACAGCAAAAAATAATAATTTCGACCCTTTTATCAGATAGACCGCATCGATTTAAGCTACTGTGCCAAATTTAGGGTTTATTGCTTAAAATAAAATGGGTTTACAAAACGTACAAGTTTTAAATTTTCCGTCATCTGCAAGCTGGGCCACGCGGTGAAATTCACGCATCTACACTAAAGCAAATGCATTTATTTCAAATGACATAAACACTAGTTTTAGACTTGACAAAAAGTTAATTTCAGTTAAAATGAAATGTACAAAGCTCTGTGCTTATTAAACAATGGTAACGTTTGTTTTTCACAAAAATGCTTTCCATCTCAAAGCTAGGGAAGTGAACTGCTGAAAATGAGGTAAAAGTATGAGTTATTTACCCACTTTTCCCCTAAATAACTAAACATCCACATCGTCATAAGAAGAACAGACAGCAAAAAATTGATTTGATATTGTATACAAATACCAGTACGGAAAAGAAAAGGGAGATCTACTGAACAAGCAATAGCCGAAATTACTTATAAAAATCGAATTGACCTCCGCGGTTTTTCTTGATTTCGCAAAAGCTTTTGATACTGTTAATCACAAATAGAAAAGTATGCTATCAGAGGACTACCTCTTAAATGGTTCACAAGTTATTTAACGAACAGACAACAATAAGTTTCTTTGGCCGGCATCGAATCGTCTCGGCAAAATATGATTTGTAATGTTCCTCAGGGTAGCGCACTAAGACCCGTGCTGTTCTTGATATATATCAATGATATAGCTAACTGTTCTGAAATACATTCTTTTCGAATTTTTGCGGATGACACTAACATCTTTTTCTCATCTTCTGATCCCACTCATCTTGAGGCCATGTTTAATCAAGAACTGCTAAAGACGAAAGAATAATGCGATATAAATAAATTGTTGATTAACTTTATGAAAACAAACTATATGATAGTCAAATCTGCCAAAAAGAAAATTTCAGGTAAGTTCATTCTCATTTTACCTAGCATTGACGCTCTGGATATATACCCTGGAAACTAAGGATAAAATACTAATGTACTCAATAAAAGGGCAAATAATTAGCTCACTATATTTTTGCCCTTTCCATCTTGTTTAACTGCACTTATGATGTTAAATCTGTTCTATTCATGTTGTAAGTGGATAAATGAAATAAATAAATGAAATAAATGAATAAATAAACCTCTTACAAACCGAGCGCGAGGGCCGTACTGGAGAATATTGGTCCGAGATCGTGGCAGTGCGGACGGAGCGCAACGAGGTCCGTACAACAACGACTGAGGGCCAATATTACCCAGTACGGCTCGAGCAAGCTAGGTTAGTAAGTAATTTATTATATGGCACTCGGATCGTGCATGCTATTAAAAACTGACGCACTACTTTCGGTGACTTGAATTCAGAGGTTTTCCGCCGCTACGTGTTTTCATACTATGAACAACTTCCGAAAGAACAATGAAAGCAACCACGATTTTCAAGACATTTTTTTTCAATTAGAGTATTTATATACGTTTTCTTTCCGCAGTTCTAGTTGCAAATTTTAAATTATCCAACTTAACAGAAAAAAATTACGCGGCTCAGTACCGCTTCTATGGAAACGGTCCGTATGGCGAAGTAAGGTAATTTGGTTTTATCAACTGACCGATTAACAATTAGACCCGTAGCTCTTGAGGGCGAAGGGTCTAATTATTTTAATATCACCCAACTAGTCGGACAAAAAAGGCAATAATGAAGTTAGCAAATGCAAGATGAAAAAATATTTATTTGCGAATAAAACGAAAGAAAGCGTTACGCTCGATAGCGCGCGAACTTCGCTACTCGGTGACTATTGCTAATAGACCTATAGTAGCGTAGCCAATCAAAATGCAGGATTTGCATTAGTCCACTAGTTGGGTGATACTAATGTAAATTGGCCACCGTAACGAGATTCGAGAGCTGACGATTCGAGCGTTATATTTTAGCCCTTCGTCGGAGCGAATCAAGGAATTGTGGGTCGTGTGTGGTTTGTATACAGAAAGATGGAGCTTCGCTATTGATTGGTGCCTTGTAACGGAAAAACAACGGAATAAATCAGTTGAATTAAAAGCGTTCGTTGATAACGCGAGGATTAAGAGTGCCGATTTGAAAAATAAATTTTTGTTATGTTGCTTAGAATGATTGGGGAGATTAACGTGTCTCGCGACCGGTTTGGATGCATTTTTATCGTCTTTCTCTACGTCACGAAGGTGTTCTCGGAATCGGTCGCCTAGTCGTCTCCCTATTTCGCCCGATGTATAACTTTTTGCAAAGAGTGCAAGTTATGCAGGAGATGACATCTTGATAGATCGCTTGGGTCCCGATATTTTGTCAACGTTGTGGATGAAAGAGCATGTTTTGCATCGTGCGCGAGCGCATTTAAAAGTTCCAGGTCGATCACTAGTTTGGAATGCACTTCTGACTAAAATTATCGCGTTTCAATGAAATTAATGCACCTATCAGTATTAAGCCTGAGGGGGAGGGGGGGGGGCTCTGGCATGGGGTGGGGATTTTGACATTTTTTGAAAAGATAAGTCAAATTCCCCACCCCCGGGACAACATTGGTCAAAGGTATCAAAATCTTCCACTTCTCCACTATTAAAAATGGCGGCCATGTCAAAATTCCTGATAAAAATCACCACCCTGGGGACAAACCCAGGGGACAAACCTCACAGCCAAAGTCCGATGGGCAGCATAATGGGGATCATTTTGCAGTAATTTAAAGTTTTTTAGAATGATGGATTTCACTGTGTCGTTGTGAGGTTGAATGGAATTCTATCGTTGTTTTCTCTTGTTTTCTCTCTGTGACGTTTGTAGTGCTGACTGTCGATCAATTTGTTGGGAGCGATGATGGCCCGCTTGAACAACAGAAGCAGGATAGCCGCGGTTGACGAAAAATTGCACATTTCCTCTGATTTTAAGGAAAAATCAGAGTCGTCACTACAAAGACGGCGAAGTCTAAGGAACTGAGAATAAGGAATGGAATTCTTGACATGTGATGGATGTGAAGATGAATACAGCAAAAAACTATGAGAATCTGTGGGTTTGTAGTGCACAGTAGTGCATAAGCCGTTGCCTTCGAAAAAAATTTTGATATCCAGAAATGTATCGGAATATTTAAGATATAAAGGCTGGGTATATTTAAGAGCAGGTAGAAAAGAATTGACAGCGGTTATAAATTGATTGAGATTCTCTCTGGTAGAATGAAGCGACGATAGAGCTCAGGTTTTGCGCCGTTGTATTGATTGAAAAATTGGTGTTCATTGTAATCTACGAAATGATTGGCGTAGCTGGGTCCCATTTTGGTCCCATTATGGCAAAATTCCGACCACGAATGAACCAATCAGAACTTTCAGATTTTCCTTGCAATAATGACTAACGTGAGCTGTTAGATGACACTATCTATAGGAAATACCACATATCTAAAACTTCCTCTGAGAGTTCCAGGAACACGGGAATCTTTCTCAAACTTAGGCAATGCACTGTTCTCTATAGCTATTTTCCTTACCCAGGTGACGTTCATTCATAAAACACCAGATATGCCTCGAAAGGGAACTTCTATAACGCACGATTCAAAATTAACATTTGAATAAAATACCATTAGCAGCTTTAGGAGTTTCCCTTTGGCAAAATCTACCAAAAGCATTTAAAGAACTCAGCCCTTCTAGCTTGTCAAAGAAAGTAATACAGTATCTCCAAACAAAAGTAACATCTGATTATACCTATCAATACACTTACTACGTACTATTATGAGCACTTAAGTTTGTTTTTCATATATTTCTCGTTGTGTTCATCGTTTATGTTATGATGTCTACATCTAAATAAATAAAGTAATTTGATTAGTGCCTAACTAGAAAACTGCAGTTTATTTTAGGCACTGGACATTTCTGTCCTATATTGAAAAATATATGCTTAGTTATAATGCTGCATTCTTGGTAAGAAAATATAATAAAAACTAGCACAACAAGTTAATACCTTTGAAAAATATAATTGTAAATGAAATGTGAATAAAGTTGTTGTCGTTGTTGTTACATAATTGTCATAATTACGTTGTACCCAATTAAAATGAAAACAATGTTACAGTCAACTCTCTTACGTAACGGACACCTCTATAAGACGGACAGCTGTTATCGGTCCCTGTGCGCCGTTTTTCAGTCATTTTACTGTAGCTCCCTACAAGCCGGACGGTTATTGCCGTTTCCGATCGGTGTCCATCTTAGAGAGAGTTAACAACTTAAGTTTTTTAACAAATAACGTCGAAAAGAATATCCTAAGAAGTTTAGTACAGGAAACCAAGAATAATTGTAACCAGAGGGTCTAAAAACAGAATACATTCATATTATCAGTTTGTTTACCGTCAGTGTGGGCGGAGTAGAGAAATGGGGTCCGTTGTCGCAAACTACAACTGGAACGCTTCTTACATAACAGGGAGACACATTGGTCGTGCTGTCAAGTATACCCAGAAGACGTAGCATTGGAACATGCATGGTCTTATGCACATCATATGCTAAAACGCATCAACAAGTTAATTTTAATATATCTCTATTTATTGCATATGTACAGTCATTCATTATTGTATGTAATAGCAAGTGACTATGGAGGATCATTCGCACCGATACGAATCGACTATGAGAACATATTGAATCAGGAAAAAAGGAAACTATAAACAGACTAATGAACTACAGCTTTAGTTATCTCATTCACTGGTGCGAACTGCCTTTTTCTTCACAATAGGGAATTTACGCCATCACAACAGCGTCGGCAACGAGAAGGGGAGGAAGAGAACGACAATGACTTGCACATCTGTAAATTGTACAAAGAAACAACACGAATAACCTCAAATAAAGCTTTATGTCTTTCTCAGCACCATTCTATAAATTCAAATAGTTTTCAAAAGTCTCAATGAAACTTTCAGAATGAAACGTTAGTCTCTCCCTTTGCATTTTCGTTGTCGTTTTCTGTTTGGCTGTTTAACTTTGCAGTAAATAGTTACTTCTATTACTTTCTACTTCGCAGCTGCCTATTTCTGGATATTATTGTCCCAGGAGAGACAAACTTGTCGGGATGAAGGGCATCTTTTAAACCCTGCGCCTCCGAAAGGTTTTGTTCCGGGGCAGTTTGCGGAGCTTCTCGTTGCGGTCGGATATTAGCAGTCGGCCAGGCGACGAAACTCCCTTCTTCTACTTCCCCAGAGTGGGTGGGATATTCTTGCCATGGCTCCACTTTTCTCTTCGACAAGATGTCTTTTATCATCACTGCGGCCCATCCAGTTTTAAGTGCCCGGCCGTGTACTATGGCTTGAGCACTTAAAACACCCCGACAAACGAGTTTGTTGGAGTTGTCTAAAAGATCTACTTCATTACCTACACCAGACAAAAAAAGTATAAATTAAATTGATTGAATTGCTCAAAGAAAATGCTAAGTATATTGACAATAAGACATCAGTTTCCTATTGATTGACCAGTCAGATTAAAAGTCAGAAAAATGAAAGTAAAACGCAAGTGGGAAAACAAACACACAGGAAAACACGAGTAGTGATAAGTAGGGCGTTTTTCAAATTAAATCGTTATTGTGTTGTAGCTCTGTCTATCACTGATGAAATATATTTCGTGTGCGTTTGTGTGAGTTTTAGCCATACACACGAATAAAACACACCTTTTCTGGCGCCAGTGGAAGTGTCAGGTTGCATATGAGGTTCAGTCATTTGTGACGTACCAGGTCCATTTTTTGGATTACCTTCTGAACCTAAATCGCAAAGAAGAAAAAAAAAGATTTTGAAATTAAGCGTTCGTCCACTGTAATGATAATAATATGACTTTCATAGAAGTCATATTGGTTTGGTTTACAATGTTTATTGTTAGAACTAGTTGATTGCTTGCATGTATTGGAGTATCAGTCTTTCTCAGTATTTTGTTTCATTGTATTTTTATATCGGGTTCTATATAATTACAACATCAGAACAATATAATAGTCATTTAATCGCTCTTTTCTGAAAGTAATGTTCATGTTCTGGTGTTGAAACGGCAATAAATAGGAACTGCTCAGTGACAACTGAATGTTACATAAAATATACAAATGAGCAGAATAAAAACGTTCTTGACCGATTCTCAACATGAGGAATGTTCTTAATGCGTTCTTAAAATTTTGGTTAATCTCAGGCTCAACGTTCTGGGTTTGTATAAATAAGAGTGTAAATACCTGAGTTCTGAGAAATTTTCTTTTTCTTTTGCTTCCTTTTTTTCTTCTCCTTCTTTTCTTCCTGATCAGCCATCTGTGTTTTGCCTGTCGATTTTTAACATTGTCAACACCAAAACCATACATTGTCAAATAGTTTCCAAAGCAACAATGATTGAAACCACAATGTAGTACTAGTTATTAGCCCAGCTTCGAGGTTTGGGGTGAACAAAATGAAATTTGACATAGCGCTGTTTTACTGAATTCGCTTGAGTGTCTAAAGTAAATTTGCGTTGGCCTTGGTTTTGCATTACCACGCTTAGTGATTGGTTAAAAAATCTCGCGCCACTTTCTCAGGCAATTAGAAGTAACAAACCAAAACCAGTCGTGACTCCCTCGCGCACGTTTCCCGCACTTCGCGTCAAAAACATGTGTTTCCTTCTAGGTTTGCTTGATTACCATTGTCCTTTGTGACTGGTCAGGGCGATTACTTTGATGTCTTTTTACGGCACTAAATTGAAAACTGCTTTTGCTATCAAAAATTGCC